>JAQZBX010029354.1:0-27330 GCA_029593785.1 Cabassous unicinctus | reverse complement strand
AATACCAAAAATGGGTTGGTCTTTATAAAGGGTATTTATTTGGGGTAGAAGTCCACAGATACCAGGCCATAAAGCGTTAAGTTTCTTCTCTCACCACAGTCCATTGCCACATGTTAGAGCAAGACAGCTGCCGGTGTTTGCCAGGGTTCAGGCTTCTGGGGTTCCTCTCTTCCCGGGGCTGCGTTTCTCTCCAGGCTTAGCTCCTGTTTCCTCCACAAGGTCAGCTGTAGACGATCAGGTGAACAGCTTGCTTCTCTTCTCCTGGGGCCTTCTTTCCAACTTCAAAACTGCTTCTCAAAAGACTGCTTCAACTCTGTTCTTTGCCTTGCTTTTTATATTCAATTCCCCCCCACCAGGAGGTGGGGCTCAATGCTCTACTGACTGACATGGCCCAGTCAACACCCTATTCATAATTCAATCATGCCCAGATTAACAGATCAGATTACAGGCATGATCCAATTATATTTTTGGAATTCATAATTACAAATTCCCCAACAGTTACAATGCTCTATTAATATGTATCAATAAAATTGATTTGTTAAATAATTGCTTATAAAATTGCTTGTCATATGACTGGCTATATGATTTCATTCTGTTATCTAAGCAGTGCTGTTTTTAATACATATACCAAAGCTATTTCCTTGTAGTTATTCACTTTTCTTTGTGTACAGACACATTAAAAGCAGCAATATGTGTTTAAAAAGGAAGCAAAGACTTCACTGATTCAAATTGATAGGAATTTATAATGTATTTGAGGATGAAACATACACACACAAACACAATTGCTCACACACATAAGCACATGCACACATAAAAAATGTATATTAGGATGGGATTGTAGGAAGAAGGCAGAGTAGGAAGCTCCAGGAATCAGTTTCTCCACCAAAACAACTAATGAACTGGTGGGAACTGTTTGAATCAACTGTTTTGAAACTCTGGAGCCTAGTGGAACACTGTGCAGCATCCAAGGAAGAACTGTAGGAAAAGGCTGGTAAACTGTGCTAAATGTTGATGAATTTCACCCTCTGTGTAGCAGCTACCATCACACGCCCCCTTTTCAGTCCAACAAATCTATTAAACACCTACTGCCATATTAATTTTAAGATGTACCTTTTATGTATTTATCAATTCTGAAATCAAGGTGAGTTTAACAATTAATGGCATTATCTTAGTAGAAGTGGTAGCTCTTTTTGTATGTTCATTTTCTTTTCTTAGTGCTAGAAAAATAAAATTTCTTGCAATCAACAGTATCTTAAATTTGGTGAAGTGCAATATAAACCTGGTTCTAGGAAGGTGATGATGATTAAGGGTAGACTCAGCTATCAAGGATATCAGACTTCGTTAGGAGGAGGTAGTCATATAAAAATCAAAATACAACAATACATACTATATTGAGATATATTTGGGGGCATAATCAAATAACTAATTCTATATTAATACAACAGATGAAAATTTCTCAAAGAAGGTAACTATTGAGTTGTGTCTTGGTCAGGGAAAAGTGTGACATTATTGGCCAAATACACAATTACGTTAAGTTATGTAAGTGTGACGGGGCTTGGCATGGTGATGGTTTGGTATAGGTAGAATATAAGAGTCCAGTGGGAGAGGAGTGGCAGGATATGTGGCCGAGAGGGAAGGGCTTTTCTTCAGTTCTTCTAGTGGGGCTTTAGCTCATCATTTGCTTGTAGTACTTACACTGCCAGGTCAGCATTTTCTCAGCAGGGGAGGAAATTCCCTGGAATTCAGGTCTGTCAAGCCCTTGCTTCCTACATTGTGCAGCACTGTGGCTTCCTCAGCAGGGAGGCCCAGCTCCAGGGCTATCCTTCCATCAGTTGGAGACTTTGCCTTTTGTTCATGTCACCTGCCACCCTGCTCCTGCTATGCCCCTAGCTGGAATCTGGTGGCAGGTTCCTGGGCTTCTCTCCTGCAAAGTGATGGTAGTGGGTGGGGAAGGATGGGAGGATATCACAGCTGAAATGGACCTGCATGAAATTCCAGAAGACAGGCAGCCCAGGAGGTGGCATGGCTGGAGTGCAAGAGGTTGAGCTCGTATAGTCTCAACATACATAAAATTTTCTCCTTTGCCTTCTAGCCTGTGCCCCACCTCTCACTTACCCTGGAAACTGACCCTGACACCTCCAGCCTGGGAGAGTTTCTTGCATGGGCACTGACTGAACAGTGTCTGGCCTTCTTCTCGGTTGCATCTGGAGGCCTGAGGCTCTGTGTGGCCTACGATTTCACCTGCCTGTTGCCCACACACTTGCAGGGCAGTTCTCCCCTTTCCCCAAACGGCTTCTCATGCAACTTGCTAGTGCCAGGGTGAGATATAAAGAGCTAGTCCTCCAAAACCCATGGGTGTGTAGTCTGATCTCTAATCACTGCTTTTTATCAGCTACTTCAGATTGCAGAGGACCCAGTTATGAAGGGGGCTATTGTTCCAACCTTACTTGTACAAAATCTGCAGAAGATCCTAAAAACAGTACCCTTCCTCAAAACTATGGCAAACCATTAAAGAACTGCAGCCACTAGGCAAGTATCATATCAAGAAAATGCAGTATCAAAAGCATGGAGAACTTGCCATCCCTCTCCCAACCCTTTCCCAGCACAATGAGGGGCTAACCTATTCTCCCATTGTGGGTTTCTGATCTTATTCCAGTGGGAGTAGATTAATGTCTCTAGGCATACTGTGGTTCCTAAATGTCACTTCCAATTAATAGTGAGGCAGCCTGAAAAGCAAATCCTCTCAGAATTTGTCCTGCAGGTACAAGGAGCTTAAGACAACAAAAGCAGCATAAGAAACAATTAAGTCAAAGCAGCCTGAGGTGAAGAATGAACTGCTTCAAGTCATACAAGAAAGTACTCTGGGAGGTAGAAAGTCTTCTGCATAGGGAGTAGAAGGCACATTCAAATTCCTGTAAATGGGGGAATACCTAAGGTCATTAGCAAGCACAAATTCAGGACAAAACACAGCCTCAGAAAAGACTGGGTGGATCCAGCACTTTCTATTTGTCTCAGACTGATTTTCCTGATAGGAGAACTGAACTTTGAAAGAGTGCATCAGCCAACACAGAGACAATTTGCAAAGATAAAGGTGCTTTTTTTTATGTTAGTTTGTTCAGTTTTGTTAGCTCCTGGCACTCAAGAATCTCTGTCCTAAAACAAACTGTATACAAACTCAAGGAACAAACAGTTCAGGGACTAAATTCCATTGTTACCACTGTAAAATATTAAAACATACAGGGTGCAACAAAAGATTACAAAATAAAGAAAGAGTAAATGATGGCCTATCCAAAGAAACCATCAAAGAAGAAAACCAAAATTTGGATTTGCCAGAACTGAGACTTAAAAAATGATCCTCAATATCCTTAAAGAGATGGTGGAAAATATAAAAGATGAACTCATGTATATCAGGAAAATAATGAATGAATAATATGAGAATCTCAATAAAGAGATATACATTTTAAAAATGAACCAAAGACAAATAATTGAGTTGAATACCACAAAAACTGTAATGAAAAATTCCCTACAGGGTTTCAAAAGCAGATTGGAGCTAGCAGAAGAAAGAATCTGTGAACTTGAAGAAAAGCCAATTGAAATGAGTCAGGCAAGGAGGAGCAAAAACAGAATTTAAAAAAGTAAATATAACCTAGACATATGGGACATCATCAAGCATTCCAATATATACATTATGGGTATCCTGGAAGGAGAATAAATAGAAAAAGGAACAGAAGAAATATTCAAAGAAATAAAGGCAGAAAACTTGCCAAACCTAGTAAAAAACATGAATAACCTCTTCCAAGAATCCCAACAAACCCAAAACAGGATGAACTCAAAGAGAAATATGCCCAGACTCATAGGAATCAAACTGTCAAGTACAAAGGACAGGGGAAGTACAAAGCTACATGAGAAAAGCTACATTTTTGTACAAGGCAATTCCAATAAGATTAAGTGAGAATAATATTAATAAAAAATGTAGATTTTTGCATAGAACCAATGTAGATGATTAAATTATTAAAAAATTTAAAAAATCCATTCTGGAAAAATTGTTATTTCCTCTATTCAATGCCAAGCCACAACTCTTAATTGTTGACTTTATAGACTTTTTTTTATTGGAAAAAAAATCAAACAGCAATTTTGGCATTTAAGTATCACAGTTATTGTCTCCTTCATACCATCTGTTCTGAAAAATGTTTTACCTGCTTCAATAACATTAAAATATGTTTAGAACAAGAATACAAAAATCTGATGTCATAAACTTACTTTTCTCATTTAAGTTTGTGTTCTTGTTCTAATGATTAGTCTTATGTTTAAATACATAATTGTGGTTTTTCCATACAATTTTATTTTAGGCATTAGGAGATATAGAACATCAAATCCTATAATTAAGTCCAATTAGAAGTTTCTGTATCACCATCTGTTGTTTGCAAGGCTCATAGTTCCAATATTAATAGTCTAATTCATCATGCAAAAAACATTCATGTAAATGTGTTGTGAAATTAATGGTCCCAGTCTTATGAGGTAACTAGATGAGTAAAATATGTTCTTTTGGAAAAATAGTGCTGTCTCTTTGTGGTAAATAACCTCTTGTAAGAAGCCAGATGATGAGTGGGAGAGGTAATTAAATTTAAAGAGTGTGAAATGTATTTAAACATGGGATTGAGCCCAAGGAATATGATTGCCAGATGAACATGATGTGTCATTGGCCCATGATATAGTAGAGTTTTTACACTTCTAAGTAAACATTCATGGGAAGGGTCAACCAAGAAATATTATAAGGATCTTTCCTAAACCTAGAGATACAGGACCAATTGAGCCCAGATCACAGATCTATATGGACAATAATAAAATCTTATTTTGCTCAATTGGAAATCTTTATTCTTTGAATATGTTTTATAAACTCATTTTTACAGACCCTCTGCCTAGACATATAATTTTCCAGTATTTCAAATAACCCAAGTAGTTCTATCCTGAAGTCATTGGTGACTATTCACATTTTATTCATTCAAGGATTCTAAGCTTAAGACATGCCAACCATGCCTTAAGCTTAGAATCTATTTCAGTGAAAACATGGCTAGAACATTTTCCAAGAATTTTCCAAGTATCCACTAAGTTTTAAAGATTGTTTCAACAATCCAGCAGATATTTTCTAATACTTTATACTTTTCAGAATAGTGTATTAGGTAATTTAGGATGAATATATATATATATATGTATTTTAATTGTATACTCAATGTGGTAAGTAAAATAATGTCTCCCTAAGGATGTCCATGTCCTAACCCTACAAACTTTGCAGATGTTATTAAATTAAACCTGAGCAGGCCTGATGTGGTCACAAGGATCTTTATAAGAAAGAGTTGAGAGTATCAGGATCAGAAAAGAGATGTGATATTGGACAGAGATAGGACTAATGGGGGTCCATGAGTCAAGGAATGCAAGTGTCCTGTAGAAACTGGAAGAGGCAAGGAAACATTTGACTTTAGAGCCTCTAGAAGGAATGCAGCCCTAATAATCTTATTATTTTTAATTCAGTAATATTTCTGACCTATAGAACTTTAAGATAAGAAATTCTGTTGTTTAAAGCCACTAAGTTTGTGGTAGTTTGTTACAGCAGCAATAAAAAACAAATAAAACCTCTATGCTCTAAAGACCAACTCATTAGTCATGTCAACAGAAATTAAAACCAACAAAGAATGTATGAAATAAATTCTAATGCTTTCAAGGGTAAAAGAAAAGGATGTGATAGGGATCATTAGGTTTTTTGGGGAAGCAGTGCTTGGAAATAATAGACTTTAAATTGGGATTTGAAAAATAAAAATTTAAAAATATGTCAACAGAGTATCTTTTCATCTCACCAAATACTAAGTTTTGGTAAGGTATATGAATAATACTCAAAATTTCATTGAACCTTGTTACCTGCCATGCCACCTCATAACCCAACTAACCATCTGGTATCTTGGATTGTATCTCACAAGTGCTCATGGACCTTCCTATCAAAAATTTGCTCTCATCACTCCTCTTTGATGTATTTGGTCCAAAAAAAACACTAGATTTTTAGTTACTTTACTACTATAGCTACCGGTATCCTCCATAACAACCTTGGTGTCTGTGCTGAGGACCTTGAATCTGGTTTGACATAAGATTTTTTTAAAAAATTGAACAGCAAAAGTGATGTTATCTTCCACTGAGACTTCACAGAGCTAGGGCCACCATTTTCCATGATGATAGAACAAACCACTTGTCCCCCCTCCCCATAAACCTGTATGTTGTTGCTTGGCAAAAACAGTTAAAACACTCTCATTCAATTTCTACTTCCATCTCCAGCTGCATAGAGTTATGTTAAGGGTTTATGGAGCCAGGAAGGAAAGGAACCATCTAACATAGATAGCCTGTTGATCACGCCATCATAATTTGGGTCCAAATTTGATGTCAGAAATTAACACAATCTCCACTCCTTCTAGAACCAATATTCCACACATGAATTGAATCCTTGGTTCTTTCATTTCTCTTTATGATAGATTTTCTTGCAGAAAACCAACAATTCTGAGGAAATAATTTAACCTGAATAAAATTTTTAAAAAATGTTTTTTATGGCAACATTGGGCTATTGAGGCAATTAAAACTTGAGGATGGGAGACGGCAGTGTAAATGTAACAGCAGAAATGTGAAATGATATGGAATGATATGAAAAACAGCTGTTTTTTTCCTCAGGGATTTTGTAAATTCTTGGTAAACAGACAGATGCTGAGAGGATTTCAGAAGGAGCATTTCAGCTAAGAAGCAAAAAAGTCATCATAGATTAGGACCATTGCACAGGGCTGGAGAAACAAAAATTAGAGTTTGGGGTTACCAAAATAGCCAAAGTAGAGAATTGCTTTAAGTAAGCCCAACACAGCATTTTCTTCCCTTTGAAGCATTTGTTAAAGTCTTAAGCTACACCAGGCAACATGACAAGAAATTAGGCAGAAAGCTGCTTTAAAAAAAAAAAAAAAGTAAATTTTAGCATTGGGTTACTTTGTTTGAAATCATTTATTCAAAAGGTAAAGATAAAACCAGGAAAACTCACAAGAAATATTTAATGTTGCTGTATTTCAATAATTTTGAAACAAATCTTTGAAACTAATGTAAAAGTTTTCATTTTTTTTGTTTTTTTAATTAATTTCTTTTTATATTTAAAGAAGCTTTAGATTACATGAATGTTACATAAAAATTCTAAGAAATTCCCATATGCCCCACTCCCTCCCCATCCCACACTTTCTCACATTAACAGCATTCTTCATTAGTGAGGCACATCTGTTACAATTGATGAACCCATATTGAAGCATAGCTACTAATCAAGGACTGCAATGCATATTATAGTTTGAACTCTGTCCTGCAAAATTTTGTAAGTTATGACAAAATATACAATGGCCTGTATCCGTCACTGCAATGTCATGCAGAAAAAATCCAATGTCTCAAAAATGCACCAACATTACACCTATTCTTCCCTCTCCCATCCCTCAGAACCTCTGGTGGCCACTGCCTTTGGGTTTTAATATTGCAGAGGAAAAATTGGAATTGAAGTTCCACAAAGAATGAAAAGCCAAAGTAAATATAACAAGCTCTCAGTTGGAGAGCTTCAACCTAGGAGATGGACAACAAGAGGTAGTCATTGACTTTATAACTGTGACTCAAATACAAATTGTTAGTTTTTTAACTGGATTGAAGATCTGATATCACTTATGCTTACTTCCAGAGAATACAATGAATGTTAGGAATACATTAGCATCCAAATATTCAGTTTTTATAAGTAATTTCCTCAATTTAATCATGAATTTCCAAGTACAACAGCATCAAACTGAACTGAGAGAAAAAAAAAGACAATAAAAACACACACTCAGATAAGCCAGTTAAGGCAACTTTCAGAAATCAACTTCAAAATACCTACAGTTAAATGGCTCAAGAAATAGATGGCAAAAATGAGAATTTCTCCAAAGAATAGAAGTTATTTAAAAAAAATAATTGGACTAGTAAAATGTAAAAATCAGTAA
This sequence comes from Cabassous unicinctus, assembly GCA_029593785.1. Taxonomy (NCBI): domain Eukaryota; kingdom Metazoa; phylum Chordata; class Mammalia; order Cingulata; family Chlamyphoridae; genus Cabassous; species Cabassous unicinctus. The sequence continues at coordinate 19,303 of JAQZBX010029354.1, read as the reverse complement.
TAGTTGGAATTAAAGATTTATGAGAGAAGAGTTTAAAAGCAAATTAGGGAGGACTTTTTTGAGTCCAACTCTGTCACTCTCAGGAGCACAGATTCCAAGGTAGAGCCCACTGATAAGGCATCAATCTCTGGAGCTATCCCCCCTTATATAGGACCTGGGTGTCTCCAGAGCCCTCAGGATCCCCTCTGTGTGGGATGATATCCACTTTGGTGTTCTTTGAGATCCTACTGAGGTGTGCATAAGCTTTACCTCTGGGATGACCTCCCGACTCTCTTTGAAGTCTCTTAGCCACATGAACTCATTTGTCTTTACCTTTTCCCCCTTTTATTCAAGGTCTTTTTCTAGTCGTATTGCCAGTTGGGACTTCAGTCCCTTCTATTCAAACCTATATGTGATGCTGGAGTTTGTAGGTGTACTTCCAGAGACTGGAGCCTTTGGCCTGCCCATGTGCCAGCTGTGGAGCTGCAACTCCTACTCTACAGCTCAATGGACTCACCCAAATCACCTGGTGAGGAGACGATGATGGACAATGGCCATCCCAAGGAATGGAGAGAGCCTGCACCTGCAGGCAGGATAATCCCATCCACCGTATCCATGGGATATAAGCCCCCTCTTACTTGGAGGTGGAGCGGTTATCACCACCCCAGACTCCTCAGGATTGGGGAAAAAGCTATGGACTAGAGTGGACTTAGTGGCATTCTGTTGTAGACATAGTGTGATTGAAGCAGTGGAAGAAAATGCAGCAGTTAGGTGGAGCCAGTGGCCACTGGATGCTTTTGGGGCAGGGAAGGGAAAAGCAGTTGTAGTATAGGTGCTTTTTCAGGACTTGGGAATTGTCCTGGGTGACATTACAGCAACAGATAAAGGCCGTTTTACATCAGCATATAACATGCAGAACTGTGTGGGAGAGAGTGTGGTCTACAATGTGAACTATGGTCCATGCTTGGTGGCAGAGCCCCAGGATGTGTATATCCATTGAAAGTGATGTGCCACATTAATGAAAGATGTTTATGTGGGATGTTATGGGAGGTGTGGGGGGTGGGGAACATGGAAATACCTGTAATTTTTGTGTAACATCTATGTAATCTAAGCATCTTTTTTTTTTTTTAAAGCAAATTAGGCACAACAGAAGAGAGAGGATTAATGAACTAGAAAAATTGTTATTAAGAACATAGCCAGGTTAATATACATAGAGAGAGCAAATTAGGTAAGGGAAATTTTCATGAAAGTGCTATGGTATATGTGTAAAGGGCCTGGTTAAGTGTAATTTAGGGAGGAAAATGAAAGAGATAGGAACTTTATTTGAGAGATATAGAACAATAATTTTCTAAAACAGATGAAATACATTATCAGATATTCAAGAAGCTACATGAAATCCAAGTAGTATAAATCAAATAAAGCAACATTCAGATCCATTATAATAAATGTGATAAAAATTAAAACACAAGGAGAAAAATTTCAAATCTTTAAAAATAGATACATTGCCCTCAAGGTGCAATGTAAGATTGATAGGTGACATTAAATAAATGATGGAAAATAGAAGTCTTATTTCAAATGTTAAAAAAATAAACTTCCAAAGTAAACCCTTATAATCATCAAAATAATCTTAAAAATGAAAATGAACTATTGTCTTTAATTTACTTTAAAAACATCAAAATAAATATATTAATGATTGGATAGAGGTTGAATGGATAGAGTGATAATGTAATAAAGCAAGTGTAGTAAAATTTTAATGGCCATATCTAAGTAGTGGCTATACTGATTGTCACTATCAAATTCTGTCAACTTTAGTCTATGTTTGAAATTTTTCATAATAAAATATTGGAAAAAATGAAAGTTTAAAGGCTAATCCAATAGTCACGAGGAAAATACTATTTAAAATGCCAATAAGATACCACTATAGTCTTTGAAAAATGACTAAAATTAATTGAATGAATAAAAAGAAAATTCATAATAGCAAGTGTAGGTTAGACTGCTCAGCCACAGAAACACTCCCATATTGAAAGTGGGAGTTAATAATCTATTATATGCAGAATTATGCTTACTCTATCATCCAGCACTTCTACTTCTAGGTATCTACATATGTGCAACATAGGCCATATATAAAGTTGTTTGTATCAATATCATTCATATTATCCAAAACTGTAAGCAAACCTAATTGACTGGATATTTCACCTCCAGTTGAGAGCCACTGGTCTAGTGGTATAAGTTTTTCATTAGCATATATATACATGTTCATGAATATGCTTAAGGTTTTGTTTCCAAACTATATTCCCTTTGCAACATGAATCTTCTCCTCCTCTTGGAGATCAGCAATGATCCAAAGGGATCTTGTCATTTACTTATTATACCATATTTCAGATGTAGAAAGCAAGGCTTAGGAAGTTAAGTCATTTGCCCAAGGTGACATAAATTATAAGTGGCAGTAGACCCTCTGTACTTATCTAGTGCTTACTACCTGATAGAACCACCGTGTAAACACTTTACATTCATTAACTCATTTAAAAAATCACAGAAAAGAAGCTAAAACTTTATGAGTGATTTACATATTTAATAATTAATAGAATCTGTACATAATAATGCCTAAACTGATTTAATTCCCTAGGATATTTATGGAAATCACACGTCAAATGTAATAGTAACAATAAGCCTTGGTGATATTTTGTGATTGCAAATTTTAAGGTGGCTAATAAAGGTAGAAGGTAATTCACAGTGATTTCTACTTTCTCTAGCACATGTTACAATGCTGCAGTTATTCTGTGTTTCTTGGGTATCATTTCCTTAATTCTTTTTCAATTTACTAAACGACACTCTAGTGTGATATTTTCTGTATCTAACTGCCAATCAGAATCTTGTGTTTTTGTTAGCGGTTTGTTTATTTTGTTTTGTTAAAACAAATTTGACTCCAAGCCTCTCAGTTCTTTTAAGACAATAGCGCTCCAATATATAAAATAATGTAATCTGCACGCTGGATTATTGTCTCTTTCCTCCAGTAAAAGCAGGAATCTTGCCTATTCTGTTGACTGCTATATACCTTTCACTTAGAATGAAGGAATGAGACCAAGAATATATATTTACCTAGTTTTCCCAGGTGATTCATATATGTTCATCAATCACTTGCCAACAGAATGAAATTGTGGAATTACTATGCTGGTGTAAGTAGTGGGTGGAATTCTGAAATGGATCCCTAGGTTTCTGTCCCTTGATAGGTGACATTGATGTACAGATCCTAAATAATCCCCTCTCCTTGAGTCTGGGATGAAGCTGTGAATATAATAGGATTTCACTCCTCTTTTTAGGTTATGTTAGATGACCAAAGAAAAGGTATTTTGCATCTGTAATTAAGGTCCCAAAGCAGTTCATTTTGAGTTAATAGAAGGGGAATTATCCCTGGTGGGTCTGACTTAATTAGGTGAAAGCCCTTAAAAGAAGGAATGGGACTTTGCTGAAGAGATCCAAAGAACTGAGATTTTTCTTGGACTTCAAGAAAAGTAAGCAACCAAGTTGTGAGAGGGTCTGGTGAGAGGGTCAACTGGCAAGGAACTCTGGGAGACTGTAGGAGCTGAGAGTAGTCCCTGGCTGACAGCCAGCAAGAAAACAGAGACCTCAGTCCTAGAACTGCTAAGAACTGAATTCTTCTAACAACCACGACAGCTTGGAAGAGGACTTTGAGCTTCAAAAATGAATGCAGCCTGGCAGATAGACTACAGCCTTGTGAGAGCCTGAGGGGAGGACTCATCTAATCCACACCAGACTCCTGACCTGTAGAAACTGTGAAATAATAAATTTATGTTGTTTTGAGTCACTAAGTTTGTGGTAATTTGTTACCCAGCATTGAAAACTAATTTAGGACTCTAAAGAAGCTATCTTGATTGCAGTGTTGTGTAGAAATCCCTAGACTTAGGGGGCAAAAATGGCCTAGCTTCATAGCCTTACCCCTCCAATAATAGAATACCATAGAATTCCAAGGTATTGTGCTAACCAGGACAAAATATTTTATGAGTAATGAGTAAGATTTTAGGATGCTAAATATTTCTTACCATTGAGGCATCACTTTTTTGGTGGTATGATTATGCTAAATGCCAATTGGTATCAAGGCAGATTAGCTAGCAACTTGTTAACCATAGCATTTCATAAAAAACAAATAAACCTGGACTGTGTCCAGAAAAAAACACTTTTAGCATTTTTGGCTTAGGTATAGGCAAATGTAGTCATTTTAGGGTGTTTGAAGTGGTATCTCACTGTGGTATTGATTTGCATTTCTCTATGCATATATCATGTGCTTATTGGTCATTTGTATATCTACTTTGGAGAAATGTCTGTCCAAGTACTTTGCCCATATTTTAATTAGGTTTTTAGTCTTTTTATTATTGAGTTGTAATTGTATTTGTTTTTAAGACTCATTTTGGAGGCCTACCCCCAGTATTCATGGGTGAGAAATCACCTCAAAATTTTGCTCCACAAGGGAAACTGCTGATCCTTCTTAATAATCATTTTTCTTCTCCCTCAATTCCAGTCCTCACACATTTTAACACATATATGAGTGAATGTTAATCCCCAAATTTAAATGTATAAAGTTATAAACCACATAAAATTCTCCTCAATGCATATCAAATTATAATCAGTGATCATCTATGGGTAGTAAAATTATTAGATATAGAAACAGAACAAGTTTTGCTTTATTCATTTTTTAAAACAAACTTATGCTATTTATATAACATATAAAAATTAAATTAGGTTGCCAAAATCTACTTTAACTAAGTAATTTCTGAATTTTTTCTTGGCTTCTCTAGGTAGAATTAATTGATCCACCTCTGTTGTACCAAAGGATCTAAAAATGCCTCATTTGTCTTAATGAGATGAGTGAATAATGTCCTGATCCTTCAAGTCATTTGCTTAACTCATTTACCTCTATAGCAAGTATGTATTTCCTTATATCATAGTCAGCTAAAATTAACCTTATTGCCAGAATATTTGTTACTGGCACTGTAAGAATTGCTTAAAATTTTGGCGAAGAAGAAAGTACCTCTAAATGACTTTGGATGAAACTAAGTTTTATGGATATATAATTATCTTTATTTGATTGTCTGTTGACTCTGCAATGATGGCATGCATTTCATTTCAATGGTTGTGTTATTTTGGCATCATTACTTACCAATTAGTCAAGGACTAACAGTTTTTGACAGTATTGGATTGGTCAACAAGAGTTGACTTTAAAAATGAAAAAAGTTGCTTAAGAGAGAAATAAGGCTATTTCTAATAAAGACTGAATTTAGCCCTAAGCAAATTTAACATGCTACTTTGACTCCTTAAAAGTGCTGCTGAACTGGAATAGGAACGGGCTGAATTAGAGGCTCACGATTTGTAACTAGAACCCTGCTTCAGGGTGCGGCAGCTCTGGAGGTGCACACTCACTTGGAGTACTGTTAGGGACTCTGGATAGCATGGCAGTAAAAGGACTAGACACCAGGCCTGTCCAAAGCCAAATCAATCCTGAGGGAAAGAAAGAGGAACACAGTGGAATCGCCGGTGGCACCAGCAGGCAATACATTGGAACACAGCAATATGGGGATAAGGAGAAGGAATAAAATCCCAGTGGCAGGTGAGAGGGACATGGTATTGGCAGGACTGGAGAACATTTCTAGAAAGCCAAGTACAATAGCATGCTTATTAAGATGTAGCCATGGCACAGCTTAATAACAAGGACCCTAGGTTTCAGAGCTGGGGTGAGAAGGTAAAGACCCGAGTATCCACAAGCCTAACTTAAATTTGAGTTTAAACAAAGAAACAAACACTTAAAAAGTCATAATGGGAGGATGTCCAAATATTCCAAGGTATGTCAACCTTAGCAATCTTAGATTATTTTCACATGTGATTAAATGCTATTGACCAGAGTCAGTCTTAGCCATTTACAATGAGCTACAGCTTTTCTTTATTGTTTTGTTTTCTTGATTTATATTTTGTTTTAGTTTTTGTTTTTTTTTAGCTGTGTAAATTTATGAGGGTCATTGCGTAGTGATTAAGAAGAGGGCACATTATTTCCTAAGTACTTCCACAAACTGAAAAAGTGCAGTCAGGTGTATATTGCAATAAGAATAAAAAAATGTGTGGATTTTTATCCCAGTGATATCAATGAATGAAATAGCAGGATAAAATGACAGACAGGAAGAATTTCAGCTTAAAAATTGGAATGAAGAACTTTTAAAGTGTTGAAGTCTTTTGCCCACAGTGATCAGAGATATGGACAACATTCATATATGATATTTATTACAGCAGTACTTATGAGTGTAAAGTTTATTACTTAATTAATTAATTAACTGGCAAAAAATTTCCAGAATAGCTAGTATTATGGAATATTTAAATAAATCATAATATGGTCGAATGAAGTAACAGGATGCCTGTTTTATTTGGACCCCATCATCCCCTCAGGCCCAGGGCTTTATGGATGTTCGGTCAAATGACACCTAAGTCCCAGCAGATACAAAATACATTTCATTGCACAAGGATTCCTTAAGTTGAAGGGTTCACATCCCATCTGGAGTGAAACAAGAGGAAGAGGGATTGGGGGTGTTTGAGTGGCTCTTGTTTTTATAGTGGTTAGGGTATGGGACAAAGAGTTTGAGTGATTTGTACTTCCACAAAGGCTCCAACAGGGAACACTCTGACTTTCTTATTGGCTTGCTCAGATGTGGGGCACAAGAGAAAGGAGGGGAAGAGCTGAAAATTGTCATCAGTAAAACATCATAAATAGACTCTTTATTACAGAGTCTCATAAATGAGATATTGCTCAGAATCGCTTAGCATAGCAGCTGGCACAAAGAAAAGTACTCAGTCGACTCACCTACTCTTGTTATACGGTCACCAATAATCATGAATATACAAAGTCATGAAAGGATGTTTATAATGGGGAATTAATTAAAAAGGCAGAATATAAAAATGTGTTAACCAAAAGATCCCAACAATTACAATATATAACTATATTTTAGAAGAAATTGTAGGAAGGAAATGTTCCATGGTTGTCTGTGGTTGTATTCATGAATTATTATTGTGTTCTACTTTACACTTAACATATTTTCCCAAGTTTCTCTAACTTTTCTTACATAATCATAACAAAATATATTTCTTTAAACATTTCTGGTAGGTACTATATACATTGTATCTCTTTCTTTCTTGTTTTTTTTTTTTTTCAGCTAATTTACTCATTTGCAACCATGTTAAATGTGTTAAAGCAACCCTGATTAGGTCTTCACGCATGCCTCACCCAACCACGAAGTTATCAAGGGACTCCCTGTTGCTGACAGATATTACCCTAAATTTCTGAGTCTAAATTCCTATGAGTTTCTTTTCCATATACTGCCTCCATCAATTTATTTACTCTCTGCTTTTGATATGATGATGCATTTTTCCTACACCCATTAACCAAATCTGTGCTCATCTCTCATGGAATACCTACATCCCACTGTACCTCTCCTGTGATATTTAGCACATGGTAATTTTTTAATAAATAATTGATTAGCACTTGCAATGCAGAGTCTATCCTTACTTGGTTATAAGCTCCTGGAGAACTCACTTATACTTTGGCTACTGCTGCCTCCTAGCCTCTTTCAGTGTTTCTTTTTATCTTTTGGTCCCTCTAGCAATCCACCAACTCCCCTCCTCTATCCCCCTTTATATTCCTAATGGAAAAAGAACCTATTTGTTCCAAGGAATCACCATTAACCTTGTTAGGAGTTGTGCTTTCCACTTAGGGTCCATTCTAGACTCCTGTCTAACCAGCTCTTAGGTTACAGGTTTATGTTCCCTAGATACAGATAGAATTAGTAGGTGAACTCCACCACTGTCATCCAAGATGCACAAGAGAATTGTGGTCAAATATGTTCCAGAAATGTGAGGTTAAATATAGTGAAACAGCTTTTTTTTTTTTTAATAGAGTATTCTTCATAGCCTTTGACACCATGCTAAGAAGCACAGTGAGTCTCTAAGGGGAGATATCAGAATGCCATAATTAATGACTTGGACAAGCATCCTCTGCTTTGCATCCCTAGTATAGTAACACAGAGAAATGTTGAAAGTATATACTGAAATGCTGTGTTCATGACCCTGATCAATATTTGATATCAGTTCATAGTAAGCATATGAATGAGTATCCACACTGACTAAAGGCTATCATTCTACATAATGATCAGGGTTGGATGGTGGAAATATCCCAATAAAGACAAACCATGTATAATAATGACATCCACCAATATGTTGAGTTTACATATCTTTTCCACATTTGTTATCTTATTTAATTTCCAGTGTGATCTTATCAATATGATAATATATTTACCCCTATTTTAAAGATGTGGAATTTAAAGTTCAGAAACATAAGTAACTTGCTGGTAATCAGAGGATTGGGGATGTATGACTTCTGATCCTCAATCATTTAAATGATTTTTCTACTATATTTTAATGTATATCATCCTTGAAGATGAATTAGTCACAAGTTACGCACAATTCCAATCCACAAATGCCTTTTTATTAGGTTAAATAATAGATTTTGATGCATTAAATCAGTGTGAAATGGGAGTGTGACCCCTACCTGAGTGAATAACCATAAATGAATAAATGAATAGAGATGTGAAATTTACTCTCTTTAGTTTATTTTATGGTTCTCATTAACTACAAAGGAGAGAGAGAGAGAAGATACTGTTTTCACTCAACATGTGATACATTCATTGTTCCATAAAAACAAGGATTCTACAATAGCCTTATGTTATCTCTCAAGGTGAATCTAAGTGAAAGCATTAAAATGAAATGGAGTACTGGAATGTTTTTTTTAGAAATACAATCAGAAAAAAATCTACTTTTTAAGACTATGCTTACATCTTCATCCAAAAAGTCAAGTTCATTAGAGAAATTTATAAAAAAAAGGAAGACAAAACATAAAAGAAATAACATCATCTAACCACTCAAATTTAACTACTTTAAACATTTTAAGAATTGTTTCAATAATTTTTACTGGTTATGAACTACTTAATTTGTTTTACCCACCTATAACTAAATTATAGAAGCAAGTTTCTATTCTTTCAAAAATTAAATGTTATCTAATATTTTACCTTTCCAACACTTGAAAAATCAAATTAGGTTATTTATTTATGTATTTATTTATTAATCAACAAATGTATATGCTGTGGGTGACCAGAAGAATAAAGAAATAACCCCATTTACATAAGACAATCAAAATTGAGTACTTAATTAAAAGAAAAGTAATGAAACTAAGATATCCTACATTTGTATAATTATTTAGGGTTATGAACAAACTCATCCACCTGCCATCTCATTCAAGACAATGTAAACAGGCCACATATCATCCCTGTTGTCAGATGGTGCAGATGTAGGAATTGAGGTTAGTAGAGCATAGGGAATATGTTCACAGTCAAACCCTGGATTCAGAACCCATAACTATAACCAAATTATTTTACTCATATTGCAAATGTTCATCCCTTTAAAAAGAAAAACATGTGATTAGGAAAAAAAAAACAAAATAATGATGTAACAAGCAATCCACTTTACAAAAATTATACTGAAAGCACTGCCTCAATCTATCATAAAAAGAAAAATAAAGTTTATATGTCTAGGATGCTAGCAATGTTGTAGATTTTCAAGATAAATTTGCTGCAGTCAGCATGGAATATTCCAATCATTTTAGCAGGCGTTGGTAATTTGGGCCTCTTGGTGGTCGCAAAGCAGTGGGAAATTCATATACAAAACATGAATAAGTATAAAATTAATATTTCTTTCCAAATTTTATTAATTATGTATTTTTAAAAATTATTCTGTTATTTGATCTAAAAAGATGTATACCATAAAAATATAAGAAAGCAATGTGATGTTTTGACAATACCATGACCTTGAAGGCAAAATAGTGATTAAGAGCATGGGCTTTAGAGGAAGAAAACTTGGAATTAAATTTTAGTTGTAGCACTTATGGCAGCTATAACTTTATACAAAGTGCTCAATAATCTCTTTAAGTTGCCTGTTTTGGAAATTGTGACAGACATAATTGTCTATATAACTTCCACTTCTCTTCCTTATGTTCTAACAGAACCCTAATCTGTAGATTGATCTGATCTATGATGGCAATCTCAGTCCTCAAGGCCACTCATGTTCTAAGGATGGACATGTGACCAATTGCTGCCTAATTACATCACCCGGGAAGGACTTCCTCACTTAGTGAAAAGACTAAGCCTCATCTTTTAGCCTTCATGTTTCTTCTGCTAAGCATACAGGAAGCCTGAGAAAAGCAGCAATATAGAGAACAGGAGAGGACAGGCCTGATGATGAAACAAACACATTAAAGCCTAGAAAGGTAGGAAATACGAACATTTGCGGTGGAATTGTGGAGTCAGTACACTAGCCCCCAGATTATAAACCTCTGTTATTTTAACTACTGCTAGATTGTACATAATTAGCATTTGAAAGCAATTGTAACTAATACAGGGATATTGACGCTTACTTCATTGTGTTGTTTTATTAATAAAAGAATAATTCTTGTGAAGTATTATAACATATTACCTGGGACATATAAAGTGTTCAATAAATGGTGGGAAATATTATTTAATCCATATAGTCATGATTTTGATTATTTAGTCCTAGGTTTGAATTCCAGAACAACCACAAACTTTATGAATTTCAGGAAAGATATTTAACCTCTTTGATCCTAACCCTCCTTACTTACACTGCTTCTTTAATTTGATATTTGTAAATAGGAAATTAAATAATGTATATAAAGTTTATAGCATGTTACTTAGCACACAATAGGTCTTCTTTCCAACTTTATTCTCACATGTTATCATGTCAATCCTATAGCATCATAAAGGAATTATTTAGGTTAAAGGGGGAAGAAACTTGTACCTCTTTAAGGCCTGCTGTAGTCTGAATTTGATCCTAAGTAGCATGCCAAATTATACTAAAGGGCAACACAGGAAAACATTTTTTATAATTTTGTACTAATGTTGAACATTCAGAGACTACAGACTATATACTCAGAATGTATACAAAATGGATAGAATAATACACCCAAATTCTTCCATTTTGGAGATAAGAAAACTGAAACTCACCATGTGAAATTACCTTAAGTGACAATTTGTGGAAGAACTTCAATTAGAACACATGGCACCTGTCTTCTAATCTGTTGCCCTTTCAAATACCTTCTAATACTGAAATGCTTAGTTATCTTAAGCTGGCACCATGAATGGAAGCTGATTCCCATATTCCTTCCTTCCCTGTCTCACCCCAAATCAGCCAAAGACAAAATAGACACCTAAATCAGGTGAGATACAGACTGTACTAGGTCCTTGGAGATTGTCATCTGTACAGGAGAAATAATAAAGGGTAGAGTTAGGCACTAAATGTACTGCAAAAAAGGGAGGTTTGCATTTAATGTCATAATCGTTGTCTGTCTGACTCCAAACCCCATGTTAATATCCCAAGCAGGCTGATTTGCTTATGACCATTTAATATATGAGAGTTGACAGCTATGGATGAGCTTCATTTGCTCAATTATTCAACAAATGTTTACCATGAGCCTACTATATATGTGTCATGTTTGAAGGACATAGCAAGGAATAAGAGTCTATGTTTTTTTTCTCATTAATCTTATATTCTAGTGGGGAGGACAGATAAACAAGTAAACAAATATATAATGTAATAATAACAAGGAGTATGAAGGAAAATAAAGCATAGTAGGAGTGACTAGAGGTTTAAATTTTCTTTTTAAGGAGTCAAAAAATCATATTACATATGATTAAATATATAATCAATAACATTTGAGAAGGGATTTAACAAAATTAGAGTACCTGTAAAGAAAGGAGACAGAGGGAATAGCAAGGGCTAACTAATGGGGAAAAAGACTGGTTTCTTCAAGGAAGAGCAGGAAACAAATATGGAAGAATCAGAGAGCTAGTCAGAAGTGTAAGAATTGAGACCAGAGAGTAAGTGGAGAATACCAGAATGGATTCAATCAATAATATTTCCAATTTAAAAACAAGGTAAGAGTAGAAAATAGAGTCAGACAGATGGAAAAAAAATGTGTCAGCTTTAATAAATGGTAGGTTGGTGGAAATAGCTAAGCCATGCAACAAAATGTGCTTGTTAACTCTTCTGCTGAATTAGTACTAACCATTCAACTCTCACAAGCCTTTCCCACCAGATGGCAGAAAACAGACAAAGCTCATGTTAACTGCAATCAGACAGATCTCAGCAGAAAGGGTGGAAGAAGAAGAAGAGTTTATTCTTGAAAATTTACCAATCAGAGAAGTCAAATGTGTTTTGGCCCCATTTAAATAGTTATGTCACACACACACAAAATATAGAAAGCTCCACTTGAATCATCATATCATTGCATGTATAAGAGATAAATGCTCTTTCCAGGTGTTATTAGACTGTGATCCCTGCTTATGGATGGGAAGGAATCAATATGCTGGGAAGCCCCCATAGCCTAGCACAGTGATTTTCTCTCCTCACTCAAACTTGCTAATGCCTTGTATTAATATGTATATAGAAATAGGATAAGATATACATTTAAGTAGGGATACTTGTTCAGTATTCTGTTGACAAGAGATGATGCTTTGTCTGAAATCAATGTATCAGGACACTTGGGCTTCTGAACAGGTCACTAATTTGATAGCTTTCTCTACAGAACCTGGAGTCCTAGAGATTTCCCTTCAAAGAAAAATCAGAGATCTCAGTGAATCTCTACAGGCCTAGAGAGTTTTTCTGAAAGTCTCTACTTTTTTGAAAAACACTATGCAAGTATAGATGTAGGGATGTTTGTGTTCTCTCTGTTGAGCTATACTAGAATAGATATGCCCCCTATAGAAAGAAGAAACCTATCTTTCAAGTGTAGCCCATCACTGACTTACTTTCTTCTTTATGGTCTTTAGCTACTACCATTATCACTGCTGTGTCTAAAGCAACACATTTCCTAATTTGTATAAATTATTCCAGAAAAATAATTACCTAATCATACAAACAAAATGTTGTTAACAAAAATTTAATGAAGTATCCAAGATCACACGGAATTTCAGGGACTATCCCCAAATCTTATTCCACAGGGCTCTTCTTGAAGTACAATCGCCTATGTTTTATTGGGAATTGTTCTAACAACTCTAATTAGAGAGAGTGTAGGGAAAATTATATTTTCTCCTGCCAGATAAGTATTCTATTAGTCTATTATCATTTTTGTTGTTTGTTTGTAATAGCTCTCCTTTGAATATTATTGTAATGTCCTACCTTTTAGTTTTCCTGTTTCATTCTTATTAACTCTTCTATAATTATAATTACACTTCCTCCTCTATGTGTTGCTTTTAAAACAGTCCATTCCCTTTGTTAATGATATAGTTCTATAAGTCATCTGAATAGCCTTTTTTAAAGACTACCTTACAAAATATGTTCTTTATTTAATTCACAGTGCGTGTTTCTTTTTCTCTAGCAGAGGTGTTATTTTAAGTATGGAAGCATATTTGCTTATAAACTGATCATTTCTAGCAAAGAAAATTTATTCTCTTTAAATATTTCTATTTGCATCTCATTAAAAAGTAGAATATTTAAACAAAAAGCACTGAAATATGTTTCCAAAAGGAATAACTTCACACACTAGAACTCCAATCTTTACCTGTTCAAAATATACTTGTTATTTTAACACGCAAACCCAAAACCCTGCGATTCAGAAGTGTACTGGGAGGTTTTATTCATTTCCAAATGACTGTTTTGATGAAATATGGATGCACGTTTCCTCACATGCACTATAGGTAGAAACATCTTACTAGAATCTTTCCAAAAAAGATAGCACACGTCAGTCACCAGTGGGCAAGCTCAGAATTCTAGCAAGATGATGTGATAACAGCCTGATGCCTTTGGAATCTATTCTGCATGGGTGGAATAAACACAAAGTAAAGGTCACAGTTCTCTTAGATACTGAGGCACAGAATATACTCTCTTGAAATATTTACAAATTTGATCTTTCAGTGAAATGTGTTTCAACATGACCATGCTGTAGAAAGTTCTAAATATGTTGCCCTTATTTCTAATTGCTAAGTAATCCTTAAGTTCTGTATTAGTCAGGGTTCTCTCAGGAAACAGAATCAACAGGAGATATCTGTCAATAATATGAGATTCTATGAGTCTCTCACGTGGCCGTGGGGATGCACAAGTCCAGGTTCTGCAGGCAGGCTGCAAGCCAGGGGCTCCGATGAAAGTCCAGTGAAAGGTCATTGATGAGTTTCTGGGAGATGTTGGCAGTCCAAAGACAGTGGGAAATTCTCTCTGAGTGTTGAAATACTTCCCCTTTTAGGGAATTAAACTCATTGGATAAAAGCGTCACCCATTGCTGAAGGAATCTCCCTGATTGATGCAGATGTAATCAGCCATCCATGCAATAAACTCACTGGTGATCGAAGTCCATAAATGCTCTTGTTTTACAATTAGCCCAGTGCTTGCTGGACCTAACACCTGGACACAATTACCTGGCCAGGTTGACACATTAGGCTAACCATCACAGTCCACCCCTTGTCAACTCGGCAACCATACACATTATCCTAAACCATACTTAATGTCTAAGTAAAAACAATAACAGACAAGCACACATATATATTTCCGCTTAACAATGTTCAACTCCCCTGCATACAACCGGAAATGCATTAATTCCCCACGGAATAGGGAGCATGTCCTTGGGTAATATTCATTCTAAAACTTCACATTCTTAAATATTATGACATGAAATTAATACAACATTTCATATGACAGGGGAAAAGGTTGGGGAAGAAAACAAAGAAATTTGTTTTGTGTACATATAGAATCATACTCATAACGAAACAAGGAAGAAGGATTCATGACTATTACAGTCCTCGTTTCTGTAACTGGTCACATGGTTGAAGTTCATATTTATCACTACCTTCTTCCACTACCCATTCCATGTTCCCATTACCTTCAGCAAGCACTTCAACTGGCCGTGGACCTTTGCCTGGTGGGGTGACCCAAACTTTCATTTCTGAAGATTCTGGGCCATTGTTAGTCCTGCTTGAATTGGTTTGCTGCAATTTTCCATTGACTCTAATCACAGGGCATGGCAGGACTAGGAGATGCCCTAGAGGATCTCCTGCATTCCAGGCAAACTCTTCTTTACCCCCATTATACAGATGTAGTCCTATTTCCCCTTGATAGTCAGGATCAATCACCCAAGCCAGTACAGTAATTACCTTCTTTGCCTGTTGATTCACAGGCAAGAGGGGCCCAAAGTGGCCAGGTGGCAGTCTTAACTTCCAGTTCAATGAAATCATTGTTGTGTTCCCTGCAGGCAGCACTCCTCCTTTGGGACTAAAACAGCAGAGCTTAAGGTTGCAGGGGCAGGAAGCAAAAATTTTCCTAGTGGGTCACTAGGGGTAATAGTGAGTGGCGCCACTCCCATTTCCACACCTTGATTCCTGGACGCATGAATCCTGGTTATGAGAGAAACAGCACCATAGAGAGGATGCTGATTTAGAGCATACACAGCTTCCTGGAGAACATTGCCCCAGCCATGCAAGGTATTGCCACCTAGTTGGCATCCTAATTGAGTCTTCAAAAGGCCTTTCCACCATTCTATTAATCCAGCTGCTTCAGGGTGATGGGGAACATGATAAGACCAGTGAATTCCATGGGCATGTGCCCATTCCTGCACATCATTTGCTGTGAAATGGGTTCTTTGATCAGAGGCAATGCTATGTGGAATGCCATGGAGGTAGATAAGACATTCAGTAAGTCCACAGATGGTAGTTTTGGAAGAAGCCTTGCGTGCAAGAAATGCAAACCCATAGCCAGAGTATGTGTCTACTCCAGTTAAAACAAATCACTGCCCCTTCCATGGTGGAAGTGGCCCAATGTAGTCAAACTGCCACCAGGTAGCAGGCTGGTCATCTCGAGGAATGGTGCCATATCGGGGGCTGAGTGTGGATCTCTGCTGTTGGCAGACTGGGCATTCAGCAGTGGCTGTAGCCAAGTCAGCCTTGGTGAGGGGAAGTGAATGTTGTTGAGCCGATGCATAACTTCCATCCCTACCTCCATGGCCACTTTGTTTATGAGCCCATTGGGCGATGATAGGAGTGCCTGGAGAAAGAGAGTGAGCATTAGCCACAGAGCGGGTCATCTTATCCACTTGATTATTAAACTCTTCCTCTGCTAAAGTCACCCTCTGGTGAGCATTCATGTGGGGCACAAATATGTTCATGTTTTTTGCCCACTCAGAAAGGTCTATCCACATACCTCTTCCCCAGACCTCCTTGTCACCAATTTTCCAATCATGTTCTTTCCAAGTCCCTGACCATCCAGCAAAACCATTGGCAACAGCCCATGAATCAGTGTACAAATGCACCTCTGGCCATTTCTTCTTCCAAGCAAAATGAACAACTAGGTGCACTGCTCAAAGTTCTGCCTGCTGGGAGGAGTTACCCTCACCGCCATCCTTCAAAGACATCCCAGAAAAGGGCTGCAGTGCCACAGCTGTCCACTTTCGGCTGGTACCTGCATATCGTGCAGAACCATCTGTAAACCAGGCCTGAGTTTTCTCATCCTCAGTCAACTGATTGTAAGGTACTCCCCAAGAGGCCAAAGCTGTGGGCTGGGAAAGAGAAGGTAACATGTCAGGGATGGTGACCATGGGCATTTGGGCTACTTCCTCATGTAACTTACTTGTGCCTTCAGGACCCACTCGAGCCCTATCTCATATATACCACTTCCACTTTATTATAGAGTGCTGCTGTGCATGCCCAACTTTATGGTTTGGTGGGTCAGACAATACCCAGCTCATGATAGGCAACTCAGGTCTCATGGTAACTTGATAGCCCATGGTTAAGCGTTCAGTCTCTCCTAAGGCCCAGTAGCAAGCCAAAAGCTGCTTCTCAAAAGGGGAGTAGTTATCTGCAGAGAATGGCAAGGCTTTGCTGCAAAATCCTAAGAGTCTGAATTGTGATTCCTCTATAGAGGCCTGCCAAAGGCTCCAGACAGCATCTCTATTTGTCACTGAATCTTCCAGCACCATTGGATCTGCTGGATCATATGGTCCAAGTGGTAGTGCAGCTTGCACAGTAGCCTGGACCTGTCACAGGGCCTCCTCTTGTTCCGGTCCCCAATCAAAACTAGCAGCTTTTCTGGTCACTCGATAAATGGGTCAGAGTAGCACACCCAAATGAGGGATGTGTTGTCTACAAAATCCAAACAGGCCAACTAAGTGTTGTGCCTCTTTTTTGGTCGTAGGAGGGGCCAGGTGCAACAGCTTATCCTTTATTTTAGAAGGGATATCTCGACAGGCCCCACACCACTGGACACCTAGAAATTTCGGAGGTGGAAGGACCCTGTATTTTTGTTGGATTTATCTCCCAACCTCTCTCACGCAAATGCCTTACCAATAAATCTAGAGTCTTGGCTACTTCTTGCTCAATAGGTCCTATCAACATTATATCATCAATATAATGGACCAGTGTGATGTCTCATGGGAGGGAAAGAAGATCAAGGTCCCTGCGGGCAATACTATGACATAGGGCTGGAGAGTTGATATACCCCTGAGGCAGGACAGTGAAGGTATACTGCTGGCCTTGCCAGCTGAAGGCAAACTGTTTCTGGTGGTCCTTACTAATGGCAATTGAGAAAAAAACATTTGCCAGATCAATAGCTGCATACCAGATACCAGGGTAAGTGTTGATTTGCTCAAGCAATGATACCACATCTGGGATGGCAGCTGCAATTGGAGTCACCACCTGGTTAAGTTTGTGATAATCTACTGTCATCCTCCAAGATCCATCTGTTATCTGCAGAGGCCAAATAGGAGAGTTAAATGGGGATGTGGTGGGAATCACCACCCCTGCATCCTTCAAATCCTTGATGGTGGCACTAATCTCTGCAATCCCTCCAGGAATCTGGTATTGCCTTTGATTTACTATTTTGCTAGGCAGAGGCAGTTCTACAGGCTTCCACTTGGCCTTTCCAACCATAATAGCCCTCACTCCACAAGTCAGGGATCCAATGTGGGGATTCTGCAAGTTACTGAGTATGTCTATTCCAATTATGCATTTTGGGACTGGAGAAATAACCACAGAGTGGGTCTGGGGTCCCACTCGACCCACTGTGAGACAGCCGTGAGCTAAAACTCCATCAATCTCCTGACCTCCATAAGCCCCTACTCTGACTGGTGGACCACAGTGACATTTTGGTTCTCCTGGAATTAATGTGACTTCTGAGCCAGTGTCTAATAATCCCCCAAACGTCTGAACATTTCCTTTTCCCCAATGCACGGTTACTCTGGCAAAAGGCCGTAGGTCTCCCTGGAGAAAGGTGGGAGGAAGATTAACAGAATAAATTTTTGGCAATTTAACAGGATCCTTCCTCAAGGGGATCTGGCCTCCTCATTCAAGGGGCTCTGGGTCTGTAAGCTGTCTCAAGTCTGGGAATTGACTAAGGGGTCATGATTCTCTGCGTCTGTAATTTGACTTAGGGTTTTGTTCACTCGACCTAGAATTCTTCTGCTTATACAGATCCAGAAGAAATTTAGTAGTCTACCCATGTATTTCACTTCTAAGTACTCCATCATATTAACCAACGCCATAACTCCATGCGACTCAGACTATTCTGTGTGCTGTTTCGAATCTGTCTTTCATTGCAGTAGCCACGCCCACCTTGCCTTTGGTGATTAACTGCCGATATTTGACTTTTACCGGACCGAGATCCGATTATCCCCATAATGTTTAAGGATTCCAATTCCATTACAGCCCTCTCTATGGTAATATCTGGAATGCAGAGAAGAGCAATCACAGAGCTCTTTGAAGAAGATGGAGTTAGTCTTACAAATTTATTCCTCACAGACATGGTTAAAGGTATGTCCTCTGGACATTCCTGAGGTGGGTGGGCAGGTCTCAAATGGTAAATCCATTCTAGCATTCCAATCTCTCTAAGCCTTTGAATCCTCACGTCTACTGTATACCAGGGCAAATTGGGCATCTCAACATCAGACATGTTAAGCCATCGTTTGGTCCATGTTTCAGTCAGCCACCCAAAACAAACAGTTAGAGCCCTTTCTAACCACTCGAGCTCAGTGTTGAATCCAGAATTTCTGCTTAGTGGGCCCATATCAATAAATTCAGCCTGATCCAACTTTATATTCCTTCCACCATTATCCCATACCCTTAGTATCCATTCCCACACATATTCCCCTGATTTCTGTCTATATAAGTTGGAAAACTCATGCAGTTCTTTCAGAGTATAGCATACTTCCTCATGGGTCACACTTTGTATT
>JAQZBX010029353.1:0-27339 GCA_029593785.1 Cabassous unicinctus | reverse complement strand
ATGATGGCCATTCCCTGAGGGCTTTTCCACATTGACTGGTGACATAGGGCTCTTTACACATGTGAGTTAATCTATGTGAGTCGGTGGGGAACTCTGAGGGAAACCTACTGTGAAATCATTACATTCAAAATTTTCCTCTCCAGTTTGAGATCTCTGCTGTTGGTAAGGAGATGAGAGGTTGTTAAGGGCAGGCTCACAACATTTATTCATTAATTTCTCTACATATGAATTCTAGGCAGATCATTTAGTGAAAGTCTCCTGTTAATACCTTTCCCATTTCAGTTACTGCACGGTGAAATACTCCCCTACATGCACCTTAATTTTCTTTTTGGAGTAGCTCAACTGCAGAGCTATTTGATTGATTTTCATGAATACATTATATTCCAAAGACTGGGTCTATGAGCCAGGCTTATTCAAATGCAATGTCATAGGAACTGCTGTTAGGATTTTCAGTTCAAGACAATTTCTTCTCTAAGTACAAATTATCCAATATTTTCTCCTGGGACAGTGCTTCTTCCAACTCTAATTGCAGTCAAATGCTTATAATGAATTCATGACTTATTCCTATTTGGCTGACCAGTTTTCGCACCATGAAACCTACCATTGTTATGATGGTGGAGGTGTCCTTCTTACAGTTATTTTGCATGGCTATCATTTCTTTTTTTTTTTTTTAACCTCTCTTTCCCTGCCTGGAATCATTGCATATAATAAATTTGTAAAGTGATATTAGTAAGATGAAAATGTTGACAGAGTTAAGGTAAGTATATTTCAAGTATTTGTCCTTCAGATGGCTAATTTCATGTATCAACATGGCCAAGATATGGTTTCCTGTTCTTAGGTCCAACAATTCCTGACCTAATTATTACAGTGGGACTATTTCACAGATGGATATGCATGTACAATCAGTTAATTGTATCTATAGTTGATTGCATCTAAAATCAGTGGAGATTGCTCTCAGAAATGTGGCTAGTCTCATCCAATCAGTGGGAGTTCATAAAAAGAACTTACTATTTCAAGAGTCAGAAAGAAGAATTTCGGCCTTTACTTCAGCTATGCAATTTCCCCCGGGGAGTTCAACTGCCCAGTTATCAGAGATTCAACTTTGAAACTTGCCCTATAGTATGATGACTTAGTGACTTCCCACAGCCACATGAACAAATTTCTATAAGAAATATCTTACTATTTATATATATCCTGTTGATTGTGTTTCAGTGGGGAACCATGACTAAAACAGCCCTTAAATGGCATAAAAACAAGAAATAGAGGAGTAAACCAGATTCTGGAAAAACAGTTTAGGACTGCCAATTGGGAAGGATTTTCTGGATTAAAATAAGAGAAAAATAAAATAAAGATGGGATTTAGGGGATGTAAAGAGAAGCAATTCATCACAGTGGAGGACCAGGACAAATGCTGTTATAGAATTGTTAACTGCAATATGAATATGTGGATTCCTTTCCTTAGGCCAAAGTATTTACAGAGAGACATAAAAAATAGAAGTGGATAATACATACACAATGGCATTATCATTAAAATTCTCCCCTAATATCCTCAGTGTCCTTTCATAAAATATCCTTGAAGGAAATCTGTAGTTGACACTACCAAGATCCTGTACCATCACTTCCCAGGCTCCTCCCCATATTGAAGCACATGTTCCTCGAGCTCACCTGGACTCCTGCCTTGGAAAAATCCTCTTCCTTCCCTCCACAGATTGTCTCCTTGCTCCAGTGGGAAAAGCAAATCTGATTTGCAGACACATAACCTGCACCTAGATTGTGAGTTCTTTGCTGAGAGGAATGGATGATTTTCAAGGCCAGGGCTGTCTACCAAGAAAAACAAACAAACAGATTACTCGAAGTTTTTCTAGGAGCACCACCATGAACATGGAAATGCAGTGCAAACCTGGCACCATGACAAAGAAAATCCAATCCTGTGTTGATGATGTCTATGTCCAAGTTCAAAGACATTGTGTAGAATCTTCAATGATTTAAATCAGACACAAATTAACTTATTTTTAAAATGAATCCAATAAACATAAGTCCCAAAAGAACACTATACAAATACGTGGAAAATGATATGATTCTTCTTTTTGCCACTCTGGTATCAGACCCCACCTTAGTTCTAAGAGCAGAAAATGAACGGTCTTTAATCCAATCGTTTATTCATTCAAAAAATATTCATTGACTTCCCAGCTCCATTCTGGATACTGTAGATTGAGTAGCAAGAAAGATTTTACATTTTGGTAAAGAAAACTATATTCTAGTAAGCTGAAAAATTACATTTAAAAAAATAAGAAAGAAATTTCCTTCATATAGATGTAAGTGCTATGAAACATTCGGTGGAAGGAGAGCAGTGGAATATGGGGAAGCTCCTCTGGATTCATGTGGGTATATATGTAAAATCAGTGTTGGCAGAATCACCTACAGAGACCAGATGGCTGATATTTTCCAGCATTAAATCTCTGAACATCTTTCTCCTGGATCTGCCAAGCAGGGGCCACTCTTCCTCAGTGGAATCTATAGCTACATCATCAACGATCACAGATTCCTTAAAGATAGTGCATATTATCATTAATTGAGGGCCATCTTGATGAATGTCCAAAGGACACCAACATGGTTAACGAGTGAAGTACTTCCCACATACATGTCTTCTGTAAACACACAGCATTTCTGGAACCTGGAATAAATTAGTGTAAATGTTGTACAGGAGAATAATACTTTTTCTTTCTTTTAAGCATTCACTTTGAAATAGCATCAAATTTACAGGCAAGATGTAAAGAAAACAGTGCTCAAAATAACCCCAATGCAGATACGCAGATTTATAAGCTATAAGATTTTGCAACAAGTAAAATCATTCTGTCTCTCTCTTTCTCTATCTATCTATCTATCTATCTATCTATCTATCTATCTATCTAATCTATCATCTCTCTATATATGCATCTATCCTATAGCTATCTTTCATTTGTCTGTTTTCTAAATATGTGAAACTAGGATCATTCTCCTCTAACACATCACACTTCCATCATAATTTACTAAGGACAAGGACACTAGTGTAATAATGGCCATAGCCACTTACATCAAGTTCAAGAAACTTAACACTGATATAAAGAATACACTCCATATTCAAATTTTTTCAGTTGTCACATAAATCCCATGGGACATTTCCTCCTTCATTAGTAGTTACAGTCCAGGACCATATATTACATTTAGTTGCCAGGTCTCTTTAGTCTCTCTGATTTTTAAGTTGTGGCAAAATATATATAATATAAATGTTCCCAGCTCAACTACTCCATACTCCATATGTTAATATGATTCAGTGTTACTAATCACATTCACAATGTTACGCTATCATCATCACCATCCATTGCCAAAACATTCCATCACCCCAAGCAGAAACCCTGCTGTCATGATGCATTAACTCATAATTCCCCTCCCCTGCAACTGATAACCTACACTTTATCTCTATATCTGGAATAGCATATTTTACTTTTAGCATATAAATGGAATCTTGCAGTATCTGTCTTTTGTGTTTTTCTTATTTTACACAACATGGTATTTTCAAGTTTATCCTTTTTGTATGATCGGAATTCATTCTTTTTACAATTGAGTAATATTCCATTGTTTGTATAAACTATTATTTGTTTATCCATTCATCCATTAAAGGATATTTGGATTGCTTTAATCTTTTGGCTAATGTGAATAATACTGCTATAAATACTGGTTTACTATCTGTTTGAGTTCTTGCTTTCAGTTCTTCAGGGAATATATCTAGGTGTGGGACTAACACATCATAAGGTATTTCTATATTTAACTTTCTGAGGAAACACCATGTGGTTTACAATAGGTGCTAGAACCTTTTACATTCCCAGCAACAGTGTACTGAAGCAGGCTTCATATAAGGAATAAGTAGATGGATCTGAAACGTAGCAAGTCCACATGAACACTGATTACCTCCAAAATGGCTGCTGGAAGATCCTTGCGAGATTTCCCCCATACAGAATGAGATTCCCAGAAATTCACAGGAGATTCTCCAATATTATCTAGGGATGTATCATTGGTCCCACCCAGGGGATTGATGGATTGGGTAATCAATCAAAAGAGCAAACACCTGGGACTCCTCCCATGCCATTAGCACAGGGGTGGAATAATTAACGGTTTAAATAGCAGGTGCAAAACCTTTCTCCTGTTGCTTCTGCTCCCCACTCCTGGTCCCAGTAACTTCCACACCCTGCTGCTGCTCTCGGGGCCCTGGTGGCCTCTGCACCCTGCTCTCGCCATGTCCCCACTGCGCAGATCTACATGTAAATAAAACCTGGGCATTTATAATCTATAATGGAAAATTGTAGCCTATAAATCAACCCTCTTTATCACTCTTCAGCCCCTTACACTCTACCAGGTATTATTTACTCCCATTTCTCTTCCCTCCCTACCTTAATAAATTACTGGCCTCACTCACCTGACATGCTCTGAAATTCATTTCTGTAGCATAAGTCAGGAACCTAGATTAAATCCAGTAACATATTTGGTGAGCCAGCCAGGAGTTTATGGTGAGTGTAAGTAACAATGGCCCACAGCTTGTTTAATGCCTTCTTTTGCTTATCCATTTTAAACAGGTTCAGCCATGAGTCCCCACAGGATGAATTCCCGGGAGGGAAGAGGCTGGGTCATAGGAACTCTCTGTGTCTGTGCCACATGTTCAGGCTTCTGAGACTTGACCATGGCTGGGAGGGCTGGGGCACTGGGAAGGGGCTCAAAGCGGGGCCCTGCCAAGACAGAGGTCCCCCAACCCAGTACTGGGTGTCAAAGCTTTTTCCAGCCCTTTTAGCAAACAGGAGGCTTTGCCCTCAGGCCATTGCATACTACCACCATCTCCCCTTGATGGCAGCAAGTCTCACCTGGGGGCTTGACCTCTCTGGGTCCAGCCTCTGCAGATCTACCTTAGGTGACAGCAAGCAGGGCCAAGATGGATGCCATGGTAGTTTCCTTCCCCAAGGGGGTCACAGGCCAGGACTCCTCTCATAATTAACCTTCTCCTATGTTGTTTTACCTTCCTAAAGCCTACTATGGAATTTCTCATTACAGGTTGGTGTTAAAATGCTTCACAATGTCTTAAAAACTGGTACTGAAAATGCATTTGCTAGTGCAGAAGTCAGTTACCTCAGACCACAAGGCCTGTTAGCTAGGACAATTGATATCTAATCACTTAATGGCTTTTGATGGCTCCTCTAACTGAGAAACTACCAAAATGTTAAAGTCATAAGAGTAAACAGCTTTTTAAGGCCTCTGTAAGAATAGGAAGAAGGAACAAAATTCTGTTTGGGAGCTTCAGTCAGAAACCGACCCCAAGAGCTCTTCAGTCTGTCTCCCCAGTCCACAACAGCCCCAGCAATGCCCAGCGGAAGGGTCTCAGACTCCTGAGGTGGCAGGAACCAGAGCCATTACTCTGATTGGCCCTCAAGACCTAAGAAGTCTTGGGTGCTTTGATTCAGAGAGCAGCCTAAACATCCTCTGAGATTTATCACAGATGCTTTGGTTTGGGTAACAGTGCAGTAATTCTTGGACTCTGAAATGCAGGGTTGTCAAGAAGCAGAGCAGTTATTCTGAAAGGCCCCCAAGAAATTCCTTGGGCCCATCCATTCAGAGAGCAGCCAAACGTCTTCTGAAACTTATCCCAGATGCTTTGGTTTGGGGCAATTACTCTGTCTCCCACCATTCAGCTTGGGTGCTTTGGTCCGAACTTGGGTTTCAGGCTTCTCCCAAGACCTAGGTCAGAGACAGGGATTCCTGTGAGCCCTGGGCTCTGGATTTCAGGATGCTGGAACCACAGCATCAGCTCCATATTTGGAGTGGTGAACGTTTTAGTCAGATTTGGACTCTGGGATGCCAGATCAGTTGACTAAAAAGTGCTTCTTCATTCTTCCTAGCATAATGGGCATGGTTTCTAGCCCACTAGTAAACTCCCCATAGGAGTGTCTGCAAGAGTCAGGAAATTCTGCCTACTGCTGGTCTACATAGGTACAGTATAGCTAAGGGTGGTCTCTGCATAAGACCCTGAATTACAGTTAGAACAGTGTAAAAGAGGAGGACAAATAGATCTGAGGTCGAGAAACCTCATGTCATGTTTCCTTAAAGAAACAAGGAAATACACCTCAGACTTCTCAGTTTAACTCAGTTGTGCCTATAAATTGTGTGAATGGAGATCAAGATCCAAACCAGTTACTTAACTTCTGGAAAACTAAAAACCTCATGTGCCATCAATTAAGATTAAAAAGTTCCTACAAACGCTAAGGTTATAAAGTTCTCTCTTCTATTTTAATCTGCACTTAACTACGTGTTCAACTTTGAAATCTGTGTTTAATTTTATGAGTTTGCTTGTGCCTAGGAAATCAGATTTGGGGTTCACCTGTTACAAATTGGATAACAGTGAGAGGTAACCTAAAAATGAGTCTTTCAATGTCAATACTGCCTTGTGAGTAGATTTAATGTATGAATCACAAGTAGAATTGGTTCAACCACTAGAAAAGCAGAAAACTTAGCAAAGTTGTTGCTAATAAAATTCCTGTGGCTTCATTAAAAAGGTACCGCCTTAAAGTAAAAACTTACTAGAAGCTGTTACTAAGAGTTAATATCATTTATAGATGTTTTTATATTATAAAACAGTAGAAGAATAACTGAAATTAAGCTGGGTAGATTTAGCCTAAATCTACTATTGTAAGTGTAATTTTTAAACAGAACATACGTTCATATATAATAAATGGATAAAGTAAATTCCATTGGTTGCTAATTGTAATCTAAGGTAAATTAACAAGTCTATGAGGTTGTGGTCAATTATAAAGAGTTTATAAAAAGCATCCTCTAAACTAAAGCATTTAAATGGCTAGTTCCAAGAAGCCATTACTAAAAGCCTAAATTGATATTAATGGCAAAAGGTAACTTCATAGCAGTGAAACCGGTCGAAAGCCATGTCAATCTGCATATTTAAGGGGTGGTATCAAAGGATAATCTTGATTCCATTGGGAATCATTAGTTTTCATTTTAAAGAAAAATGGAAAGAGTTGTTTTCCCTGTACTGCTAACGTAAAACACCTGCTAATTAACATCTTCATAGTAAAAATGTATAAAAATAAAGAGATAGACTTCAGCATTGTCAAATTCTCTTGTACATTCAAACCAGACTTTCAATATACTACAGGTTGCCTCTCCATTTGAGTTATTGGCTATGATGGTCACTGACCCCTAAAATAATAATGGTGTCTACTACATCTCTGGTTGTGCTCCTGAAGTGGATGCAAACTACATTGCAGTTTCAAACCCCTGCAGCAGCCAACGATGGCTTGATATAGCCAAATGCATAATGGACATTGCCTCCAGACTGGCACTGTGAAGCAGTGCCAAAAGATGCTATGCAACAGGCCAGTGGAATACTGGAACCTACTTTCCTAGCTTCTCTCTAGGGTCAATGGTGCTGCAGCATGCTGGCTGTGTGAAAGGTATACCAAGTGGAGCAATGATCACCAGAGTACTGTGTGTAGAACTTAAACACAATTGACATTATAGCCTGCTCCCATGGAAAGATAACATGTAAGGTATTGCAAACCTGGAACTTAAATCTATTAATTACAGCTCAAAAAATTTATGCATTGGGTAGTGCATTAATTAATATTAGGTACTGTACCTATATCTCTCCTACTCTAGATATATGCCTGATAATTATGGTGGTATCTTTTCTATTCTAAATCAAATGCAAAGGGGCATTGAACATATTAAAAGTCCTGGTAAACTTCATTTTCTAAGGAGTTAATGAACGTGCTTAACCCAGGTATCCCTCTTACCCCTTGTTTCAGCACCTGTACCAGTACTTAATGTTCCAAATTATACACTGGATGAACAAACCATGGCAGCTAGCCTAGGGTTCAACCTGGACGCTAATGGGTGGCTTGCTAAGGACACTCAAGTCTACCTACCAGGAGCAATGCAGTAAAAGGTCCTTCATAGCCTTCACCAAGCCACTCACCTGGGGAGGGATACCCTAACCAGCTTAGCTAAATGGGTTTTTAAAGAACATGGCCTGGTAAAAACTGTCAAAGAAGTTACCAGGAGTTGCCCCCTGTGTGCAATTAATAACTCAGACAATGAGAGGCTTAACCATCCTCCCCCTAAAACTTCCCTGTACAGATGTGGGGACCATACCCTGGGAAGAACTGATAGATAAACTTCACCGACATGCCCTCCTGTCAGGGCTAAGTATTTACCACCAGAAGGGAAATGGCAAACGATGTGGCTAAGACCCACTTCAACTTAGCCCCTTTAAGATGGTCCATGGGCAACCATTTCTCACCCAGGACCTAGAAACCAGGTTCTGATCAAAACCTGGCAAGAAAACAGGTCTCTCTCAATTAAAGCCAAAATGGAAGGAACTTTTACTCTGTAGTTCTGATCACTCGCACAGCTATTAAAGTTAAAGGAATTTCCAGTTTGGTGCACTTATCCCGAGTGAAGCCAACTGCCCAAAAAATGCCAGCTCACCAGAAGCATCTGACGAAATGCATGACTGCCAGTCATTGGATGGCCTGAGATTCCTCTTCAAGAGACAAATTTAAGTAGTGTCTATGTCAAAGCTGACTGTTCCCTCTAACTCTAGCCTATAAGGGGGAGGACAAACCAAGCATCCCTTAAGAAACTTTATCTGTTTTCATCTCCTGTAGCTTAACTAAAAAGGGCAATATTTCTTCTCATTCCTCTCCTCTACCATAGGAACTGAGATTGGCAATTTATACCTAACCCCATTGTCTACTGCAATCTCTTCTCTCTAGAGTTAACCAACAGCATAAGGCAACTGAAAGAATACCGTTTCCCATCAACTTCAGGAAAATGCAGACTTTACAGGCACCTGGCCTTCTCTACTTTTGTGGTCCAGGATCCTCCTAAATGGGACCATATATCCTCGAGAGTCTAATCAAGTTTATTTCTTCCAAAATCAACATCTTGTTAGCCATATGGAGATTTCATACAGCTTTGTCCAGGATGCCAGAACCATCTTCCTCCAATCGAGATAAAATACCCAGAGGGTTTTACACCTTGTCAGGTAGGGCCTACTGCCCCTAACCAGCAGGAAGTAGTTACAGAAAAATGAACATCTCTCTTCAGCACCCCTTTAAGAATAAAGGTGTAAACTCTCTAAGGGGGAAATGAAGCAGGCTTCATATAGGGAAAAAGTAGATGGCTCTGAAACATGGCAAGTCCATGTAAACACTGATTACCCCCAAGATGGTTGCTGGAAGATCCTCGTGAGATTTCCACCATGCAGAATGAGATTCCCAGGAGATTCTCCAATATTCTCCAGGGACTTATCATTTGCCCCACCTGTGGAACTGATGGGTGGGGTAATCAATCAAAACAGCAACCACCTGGGACTCCTCCCATGCCATTAACAAAGAGGTGGAATAATTAATGGTTTAAAAAGCAGGCACAAAACCTTTCTCCTGTTGCTCCTGCTCCCTGCTCCTGCTCCCAGTGGCTTTTGCACCCTGCTGCTGCTCTTGGGGCCCTCGTGGCTTCTGCACCCTGCTCTTCCCTTGTCCCCCCTGCATGGATCAACATGCAAATAAAACCTGGGCATTTATAATCTATGATGGGAAATTGTCATCTATAAATCTTTATAACTCTTCAGCCCCTTACCCTCTACCAGGGACCCATGATCTGTTATTTTTCTCCCATTTCTCTTTCCTCCCTACCTTAATAAATTACTGGCCTTGCTCACCTGATATGCTCTGAAATTCATTTCTGCAGCATAAGTCAAGAACCTAGATTAAATCTGGTAACAGTACCATAGTTCCTCATTCATTCCACACCAGCATTGCTTAATGTGTGACCCACTAAAATAGGGTAGTCCTTAATCCAATTACTGGAACCTTTATAAAGAGTAAGCCCTATGGAGGAGCTGGAAGCCGGAAGTCAATAGGAACCTGGAAGAGAAAGGAGAAGCCATCACTATATGAAGGCAAAACCAAGGACCCAAGTTGGTAGACAGAATGCTACCAACCCAGGGAGTGAGCAAGACTCCTATCCTGTGAAACTGGGAGCCAAAATTCCCATTGTTTACGTCAACCGATTGTGTGGTATTTATTTTCATAGGTGTGAAACTGAGACATTGTATTGGAATGAATCAGTTTCTAAAAGGGAAAGATATGCTGTGGGAAGACCATAAAGAAGACAATATATTGAGTATAAATTGGGAAAGATAAAACTTTAAACAAATAACCAAAAATTGTCAATATACACAGGAAGAGTTAAAATAATTAGACACTGTTAGCTCCTTGAAGTAGGGCTGCAAAACGTGGAGAAAAAGAAAAGGCATAACAGTGCTTTTTGCCATCCTAGGCCTCACTGTATTTTCAATATTTGAAAGAATACTTTATTATGAGCCATCAGAAGGGAAAAGCTTTGGGAAAATGGTTTGTTTAGCACCATTGTCAAGGTCCCTCAATCATTACAAGCTAGCCAAACTCCCTGGGGCAGCCTTTCTTGGCAATGCCTGTTTTCTCTTTGGAGCAAAGATCATTTGTTTATAAATTAAATCATTCAGTGGCTGTATTCTCCTTGTTCTGCACTGGTTTTTAGCTTGGTGGTATGGAATCTAGAAGCCAGTTTAGAACCAGTGCCTCTCAAACTTTATCTTGCATATGTGTCTGTGGGATCTTGTTAAATTGCAGATCTTAACTCAGTCTGTCTCCTGTGTGATCTTTGATTCTGTTTTTTCTTTTGTTTCATTTTGTTTTGTTTTGTTTTTTACCAAGCTGCGAGGTAAAAACACTGTTGACACTGTTGATGCTGACACTGCTGACCCAGGTTCCATACATACATGAGTAGCAAGGCCCTATTTTGGGTCTCCGCACCTTAGAGAATGTGTTTGCCAACATTGATACCCTATAGGAATCACCTGGAGGCCTTTTAAATCTCTGAATGAACTGGCCAACTCAAGAAAACTTAGATCAGCATATCAGGTGATGGGACTCAGACATCAGAATTTTGAAAGTTCCCTAGATGACTTCATTGTACAGAAAAGATTGCTATCCACTTTGAAGCAACATAGGAAATACCTACCTATAAAAATGTGTGGGTAGTCACAAGAACAAAAATTAAATATTTTAATCAAAGAATACACTTTTCTTAAGTATATTTATGAATTTTAACCAAAACATGTTTCTGATTCTTGTTTTTTTTAGGAAGCCTCTTGCTACTGACGCAGAGTAAATGGTTTGTCTAATGCCATTACAGGAGTAGGGAATGAGAAGGAAGCAAAACTACACTGATTATCCCCGGCAGAAAACCCCCAAGCTTATAAAATATTTGTGGTTGCTAAAACCCGGACACCCATCTGGGTCCTAACTAGTGGGGAAAATGGCACCTCTTGTACTGGGGAAAAAAAAAATTCAACCCCTCCCCTCCCTGCTGGAATGCTAATGGCAAACATCCACTTCTGGAGCTTTGTTTGCTTGCTTTGCTTGTAACCTTATATAGAAATGTATATGTTTAAACCTACCTATCCTGCCTTTTGGCGCACGTGGGAAAATTTGGTGTATGTGGGAAAGGAATCTATAAAAGCTGCAGTCTCTGGATGTTGGGTGTGACTCTTACTAAGGAGCATGCCCCAGCTGGTAATAAAGGTTCCATTAAAATTTCCTCCTGGGAGTTATTATTTGCATGAAATATTCCACTTCATCTGGAGACCCCAGCGAGATAGACTGGAGCTGGCCACACTGAGGCATCCAGGGGAAAGCCTCTGAGAGACATTCCTCAGCCCTGGTAGGTCCTCAGTCTGGCCAGAAACTCCAGGGGATACTAATAATTTGACCTAAGGAACCTCCAGTTCTGTTCTGTTTCAGTAAGTCTGGATCCAGGGGAGGCCGTTGGGCTGCTGGACATGGTGCTACTCCCATGGCCTGGCCACCAGTTAAGACGTCACCCGGGGCCTCAGACTAAGCTCAGAGTTCATGTGTTTGTGTGTGTAGCTGTCTGTATGTCTGTAATGTCTCTGCTTAGTTTCTGTTCTGTGTTTTTCTTGTTCGTTGCTATGGATCAATCCTCCTCCCATCCTACCACACCCTTGACTGTTTTCTAAAGAACTTTCAGGAATTCAAGAAGGCAGAGGCTGGATATGGAGCCAAGGTCAACCCAGGGATCCTCTGAACCCTCTGTGAATTGGAGTGGCCCGCCTTTGGTGTGGGCTGTCTGTCTGAAGGAACTACAGACTTCCCAACAGTCTAGAACATCTGGAGAGTCATCTATGGCAGACCTGGCCACCTGGACCAGATTCCTTACATCAACTTGTGGGTAGGCCTTCTTACAGACACTCCCAAGAAACTGAAAATTTGTCTTGCAGGACAAGAGTGCTCAGCCCGGCTGGAACCTCAACTGCTGTTAAAGGTTCCTGTTAAGAACCACAGTCCTTCAGTCCTACAGGACGCTCATGATGAACCCCTCCCTTACCTACCTACCCCCCAATCTAACACTTGTCCCCCTCCATCTGACCCCTCTCCATCCACTCCCTCTCCTTCTCCTCTAACCCAATCAGACAGTTTCTACCCTCCACTCCCCACACCCTCTGAGACCTCTCTAACCAGCCCCCCCATTATGTGAAGAGGTACCCAGTATCAAGCTTCTGCAGTTCCCTGCAACTTGCCTTACCCAGTCCCCTTACTGCCCCTCTGCCAAGCAGATCCACTCCTGAGTGACGATGGTCTCCCATTCATGGTATATGCCTCCTTTTCATCTACAGACCTGTATAACTGGAAAAATCAAAACCCTCCATTCTCGGAAAAACCCCAAGGCTTAATTTCTCTCCTAGAGACTATCTGCTGCACCCATAATCCCACCTGGGATGACTGCCAGCAACTGTCACAGGTCCTATTCACCTCAGAGGAGAGAGATTATATCTGGAGGGAAGCTGTCAAAACCATCATGGGCCGGGACGGCAAACCTACTACTGACCCTGTCCGAATAGAAACTGTGTTCCCCTCAACCAGACCAGACTGGAATTACAATCAGGATCAAGGTAAGGAGCCTCTTGAGCAGTTTCACCAGACTCTCCTACATGGCCTTTGAGCTTCTTCCAGAAAAACCAACGAATCTTTCCAAGGTGAGTGATACTACCCAAGGGCATGATGAGTCACCCTCTGCCTTTTTAGAGCGTCTAATGGAGGCCTATAGAAATTATACCCCTATAAACCCTGAGGCACCTGAAAATCGTAGGGCTATAAACATAGCATTTGTATCACAGTCTGCTGCTGACATATGAAAGAAATTGCAAAGGCTAGAAGGGTTTGAAGGGAAGTTATTATCTCAACTAATGGAGGTGGCACAGAAGGTGTATAACAATAGAGATGATGTCGATACTCTAAAAATGAAAAAGGTGGCAAAAGTCCTGCTGAGCACAATGGCAACAGAAAGTGTTAGAGCCTTTCCTCCCGTGGGTTCTCTGGAAACCAGAAAAAGCCAAGGCAGGGCAGACCAGGATTACAAAAAGACTAGTGCACTAATTGCAAAGAAAAAGGACACTGGAAGAATGAATGCCCCCAACCCCGGGCAGACCCCAGCCCAGCCCTGCAGTTGCTAGACTGACAGCGCCAGAGCTCGGCAGGCCCTTGAGAGCCCATGGTGAAACTAACAGTTGGGGGCAGCCCGGTTAACTTTCTGGTTGATACGGGGGCTACGTACTCTGCCCTGAGATCAGACCCTGGCCCCTTTGCAGCTGAACATACTTTGGTTCAAGTAGCCACTGGGAGAATATACTCTTATCCCTGGATCACCTCCTGGACCATTAATCTTGGATCCAGGACTGTTACCCACTCATTCCTTGTCATGCCTGACTGTCCCTACCCCCTGCTGGGGTGAGACTTGCTGCAAAATTTGAAAGCCACCATCTCCTTCCAGGATGGTGAAACAAACCTAAAGTTTGGCTCTCAGCCCCAGACTCTCCTAGTAACCAGCCCCATCTCAGAGGAGTATCTGCTGACAGGCCTTGGGGCACCGCCAACGGCTGGTCAGTTGCTGCAAGAGTTCCAGTGCCTGGTTCTGGGATTTGGGCCAAAACAACCCCCCCGCGGCCTGGCTCAGCATCAGGCCCCTGTGGTGGTGCAACTACTCAGCACATCCCTCCCCATCTGGGTATGGCAGTATGCAATCAGTCACAAGGCCAGGACTGGGATTGAAAGACACATCAACCGTCTACTCGATGCAGGTATTCTCATTCCCTGCCAATCCCCATGGAACACCCCCTTACTTCCTGTGCAAAAGCCGGGGAGCACAGACTTTCGGCCGGTACAGGATCTTAGGGAAGTAAATAAGAGGATTGAAACAATACACCCCACTGTCCCTAACCCATACACGCTTCTAAGCCAGCTCCCTCCAGAACATACCACCTACTCTGTCCTGGATCTAAAGGATGCATTCTTTTCCATACCATTGGCACCAGTTAGCCAAACCATCTTTGCTTTTGAAGACCCTCGGCTCAAGGGAAGCCGGCAGCTCACATGGACCAGACTTCCCCAAGGATTCAAAAACTTCCCCACCTTGTTTGGGGAGGCTCTGGGGCGGGACTTGTCCCCCTTCAGGGAGCAGTATCCAAGTATTACCTTACTCCAGTATGTAGACGACCTCCTCCTAGTCGCACCGGACTTGGACTCATGCAAAGCAGCAACTCTCAGCCTACTCAAAGCCTTGGCGGAAATGGGATATTGTGTATCTGCCCAAAAGGCTCAGCTCTGCTCCCACTCTGTAACATATCTGGGATACATCTTAGAAAAAGGGGAGTGGTGACTTTCACGCGACAGGATACAAGTCCTATTGGGCATCCCAGCACCCATCTCAAAACGACAAGTACACGAATTTCTTGATGCGGTGGGATATTGCAGACCATGGATCCCCGGATTCACAGAAATTGCTAAGCCCCTTTACCCCACCATGCCGGGCAAGGGAAATGACTTGTTGTGGACCAGAGAGCAGCAAGAAGCTTTTGAATCCCTGAAGACAGCTCTGGTGAGTGCCCCCGCCCTCGGGTTACCTGACCTGTCCAAACGCTCTCATGTATTCGTTGATGAAAGTCGTGGGGTTGGCAAAGGAATCTTAACCCAGTCCATTGGGCCTTGGTGCTGACCAGTAGTGTACCTCTCAAAAAGCTGGACTACGTAGCCACCAGATGGCCCAACTGCCTAAAAGCTGTCGCGGCAACTGCCCTCTTAGTTAAGGAAGCCTCCAAGATAACCTTTGGCTAGAATCTCTTGGTAACAGTCCCACATTCAGTGGAATCCCTCCTCTGCAGTCCCCCAGAGCTAAAATTTCCCCAGAAGATTGGTTAGTCCTGCCTGATGGCAGAACATATCTACCTGAAGCCGTGGGGAGACAATTGGTCAAAAAGCTGCATGACATCACGCATATGGGTGACACCAAGTTAATAGAACTGATAAAAAGAGACTTTTATTTCTCAAGTTTGTCTAAAATCAGCAAAAGTAGCACATCAAGATGCGAAGTCTGTGCCAGAGTTAATCAAAGAGGAGGTGCCCAAATTCCAGTGGAATTTGACTTTACTGAAATAAAGTTGAGAAAATATGGTTATAGGTATCTTCTGGTGCTGGTAGATACATTTTCAGGATGGGTGAAAGCCTACACAACTAGAAACGAAATAGCCATGGTAGTAGTTAAGAAGCTGATAGCAGAAATCATTCCAAGATACGGGCTTCCTCTTAGGATAGGGTCGGATAACAGCCCAGCCTTCATAGCGCAGGTGACTCAACAATTGGCTAAAGCCCTGGGTATAAATTGGAAACTGCACTGTGCATTTCAGCCCCAAAGTTCAGGACAGGTTGAAAGGATGAACCGCACTTTGAAAGAAACCCTAACCAAGTTGGCTCTGGAGTCTGGCAAAAACTGGGTGAGTCTCCAACCTTTTGCCCTCCTTAAGGCCAGATGTACCCCCTATGTGCAAGGCATTACACCCTATGAAATATTATTTGGCAGACCCCTGCCCCTGTTGCCCAAGTTGGGTTTGGAAAAAATATCTGAATATGACAACCACTATCTTTTCTCTACTCTAAAGGTACTGACCAGATTAGAAAAATGGTCAATCAGATGGTCCAAGAAGCCCATCTCCCTCATCCAAGTACTAACCCTCCTTTATTTCAGGTGCAACCCGGAAATCTAGTCTGGGTACGGAAGCTCCAAGCTGGAACACTCGAGCCACAGTGGACCGGCCTGTATGTGGTGATCCTCACAACGCCCATGGCAGTAAAAGTCACGGGGAAAAAGCACTGGATACATGCGTTCCAGCTAAAGGTCATCCGGTCCGGCACGGGGGACTCAGAGGCAGAAAAGTGGACAGTCGCCAGGACAGAAGACCCCTTAAAGATCAAGATTCACCAAACGAGCTATGACTAAGGGTGGGGAAGGGGGAGGAATATGACAACATCCTGGCAATTGAGTCTGCTGCCCCTCTTGGTCACTAGCTTTTGTACCAATAGTTTTTGGTTAACCTCCTATAACTGGAGCATTATAAGGATAGGGGACGGGAAGTTTCTAAATGCCACTCAAACTACTGAAAAAAATCCTTCCTTCTCTTTCGATTTATGTACTCTCCTCGGGGAACAATGGAATAACCCAGTCAGAAGTTCACACGGAGGCCATGTTGTCTCCACGGGGCGCTGAGGAAGCCATGGTTGTGGAAGTCAGGATTTAGAAAAAGGACTGGCCCTGGTCCGGTTCTATGCTTGCCCTGCAGATGGGCCTCGAGAATGCAATACTCAAGGGCAGTACCACTGTGCCCAATGGGGGTGCAAAACCTTAGCCCCATGGACTTCCTGAGATGCTGCTATCAGCCTCAATAGGGAAGTATGGCCCCAGAACCCAACTGTAGGGTCTGGTAACCCCATCCACATCCATATTACTAATGGGTTCGATAGTGTCTGGGAGGGAGGTAAGACATGGGGTCTCAGGCTATATGTAACTGGTCAAGACCCCAGAACTGAGTTCACCATCTGATGGAGTTTCAATTAAAGGCCATGACTACTGACAGAAAGCAGGTCATCTTGGAATGTAGGAGACAAGCCCTCCAGTTTCATGCTGATAGGAGCTGGGTGGGGAAACATCCTGAGCTTATAAGATTTACAATGTCTGCGACTTGCAGGAATGTAAAGAGAAAGTGAGCCATTAACCTTTAAGACTTAACTGATTTTAGTAAAATGTAAACTGTCAATTATCTATTGCCTTTGCATATGCACATATATATTTTCTTTGTTCTAAAGCCAAAATAAAAGCCACACTTTATGATGTGGCTGGGCTCTTCTCTCCATATCACCCTGATCCCAGTTTTTTCTTCTCTTTGTCTTATTCTTTCTCCGTTTGGTCACTAGCTTTTGTGTCCATTTTCATGGACCCAGTTCCTGAACATCAACAACCATCCAACTGGGTATTCTAAAGCCCCCTCCACCCAATCCAGTTGGCCCCAACTGGGACATTCTCCTCAACTGGGAGCCAGTAATTCCACCCAAAAGAAAACCAGGCAATCTAACGTTCCCCAATCAAAAACCCACCAGTGTCCCCTTGTTGTCTATGTTGGCTTCTGTCTTCGCCTTCTTAAATAATAGCCAACCGAATACCACAAACAACTGTTGGCTCTGCCTAAACCCCCAACCCCTTTATTACATTGGGATAGGGGCAAATGGAAGCACTATTCCCAATACATCACTGTATGTTCAAAAAATATCAGTGAACAAAAGCCAAAAGCTGTGTAAGTGGGGTCATGAGCCAATTCTAACTCTGGGGGACCTACAAGGAAATGGCACCTGTTTTGCCCCCTTCTCAGCAGGAATTAATGCAACCTTCCTAGGCCCCCACTGTTTGTCAGTCATCTTCTCTAATGAAACTGATGAATCCTATTATTGGAAAGCCCCCAATGGCACCTGGTTCACCTGTACTCGAGGAATCACCCCTTGTCTCTCCCCCCAAACCCTGTCACAATCTGAGGCTGAGGGAGACCCAGTCACCTGCATCCTGGTGCATATCATCCCACAGGTATACTGGTACTCATGTGAAGGAGGTCATGAGCAATTTAGAACCATAAACACTTTAGAACCTGGTTGGAAACAACCCAGGTGTCTATCAACTGATGAATAGATGAATAAATTCTGGTATATACCCATGATGGAACATTATGCAGCAAGAAGAAATGAATTTGTGGAGTATATGGCAACTTGGGTGAATCTGGAGGACATTATGTTGAGTGAAGCAAGCCAGACACAAAAGAACAAATACTGTAAGATTGCACTATTATGAACTAATATAAAATGTAATCTCATAGAGTTAATAATTAGAATACAGAGCACCAGAAAATAGAATGAGGGTATAGAATGGAAAGCTGAGGGTTAATCTGTGCAGAATTGGTAAAACCTTTATTGGTAACTCTTTGGAAATGAATAGAAATAGTGAAAGCACATCATGATGGTTGTAACTAACAGAGTTATTATATGTGTATGACAGTGGTAGAAAGGGAAAGACAAAGGTCATGTATAGTACTAAAAGGAAAGCAAAAAACTGTAACATGGGACTATAAGATAGTGAAATCTCATGTAAAACATGAGTATGGGTGATATTGCATATATAAGACTGTTTTTAAAAAATAAAAATATACAAGAGAGAAGAAAAAGAATAGCAGCTATGTACAGCAGGAGAAGCATAGAGAGATTGAAAGGTGATGAGTTTTGTTTGTTTTTTGTTTATTATTATTATGGGAATAATGAAAGTGCTCTAAGAATGATTGAAATCATGAATGTAGAAATATGTGATTGTACAGATTGTACAGTTTGGATGGATTTATGCTTTATTAATATGTATCACTAAAATTGATTTGTTTGAAACAGTGCTAAATATAAAAGAAAAATTAAGCAATTTTAGTGCTCAAAAGACATCATGGAGAAAGTGCAAGTCAAGCCAACTAGTGGGAAAATACTTTTGCAATCCTTATGTACTAGAAAAGACTCATATTCTTAATCTAGAAATAACCTTTACAAATTGATAAGAAAGGCAAAGAGCCAAGTAGAAAAATGGACAAAACACTTAAGACACTTCACAAAAGAGGATAAACAAGTAGCCAATGTATGAAATGAAGAATATTCTTCAGTCACAATGTAATATCATTACACAGTCACTAATATAACCAAAAGATTCATGCAAGAATGTTCACAACAACACTTTTCAACCTAGCTCAAAACTGGATTCTTAAATGTTCAAAAGAGTAGAATTGGGAAATAAATCATGGAAAAAGCATCAATGAAACATTACACAGAAAGAAATATATATGAAGAACTTGCACTGACATGGATGGATCTGATAAATATAATGTGGAGTGAAAGAAGTCCCAGATAAAAGTATAATGTATTGTTTCATTTCCTTAAATTTCAAAAGTGTGCAAAATACATACATGGTTTTAGAAGTTATTGTGATGATTACTGGGGTGGCAGTGTAATGCCAGAACAGGAGATAAAAAGGGCTTCTTGCATGTTGTTAATATTCTTTTTATCAATTTGTTTTCCAGTTATATGGATGTGTCCACTTCAAAAATTTATC
This sequence comes from Cabassous unicinctus, assembly GCA_029593785.1. NCBI lineage: Eukaryota > Metazoa > Chordata > Mammalia > Cingulata > Chlamyphoridae > Cabassous > Cabassous unicinctus. Next base: position 7,729 of record JAQZBX010029353.1, on the reverse strand, counting down.
AATATACACACTTATGAATTGTGCAGTTTTCTGTGTTTCTCTGAGACTTCAATGAAAATTAAGTCACAAATTACTAAGGAGAGGAAAAGCCTCACTTTTTGGCTACACCCACATAATCACTATTTAAAATTTTGAAGAAAGTCAATATTTAAAAGCGTCCAGAATCCAACCACCTCTCACCACCTTTCCTAATAATTCCCTCTTGCCAGCATTGTCACTCTTGTGGATCATTGCCAATGCTCTGCTTCTACCTTTGTCCACTTCTCACCTAATCTGTTAAATATAATTCAGATGACCATATCATCCCTCTTCTCAGATTCTTTAATGTAAAAGCTACAAGTCATTAAAACAGCTTGCAGCACCCTACATGATATGGCCCCTTTATATTTTTTATCTCATTTTATACTACTCTACTCCATTCTTGAGTAGCCTTGTTGCTACTCAAACCCTCAGGTGTAATTCTGTTTCAGGGACACTGCATTTGCTGTCCCCTTGCCTGGAACGCACTTCGGTCAGATTCCCACATGGCTCATTCCTTCAGTCCCTTCAGATCTTTGTAGACTTCTCAATGAGGCCTTTCCTGACTACCTTATTTACAGTTGAATTAATTCCCTTATCTCTCAACACCCTCTACTCCCTTTCTCAAGTTTACTTTCCTCTGTAGCACTTATCACCATCTGATATAGTGTTTTTGTCTATTATATGTCCCCTTGAACTAAAATGTATGCTTCACAAGAGCACAGATTTATGGGAATTTTTGTTGTTGTTGCTGTTCTCCACTGCATATGTATTTAGCATTTATAAGTACAAATAAATGTTTTTCAATGAATCAATTAATGTGTAAGGATGTTGACATGCATCTTGATAATTTTCAGTGCTTTTCTATATGTTTTGCCTTATTTCATTCTCCCATTAATGCTGTCATAGATGTAGACTGCATACTACTATCCCATTTTGTTAATGAAAAATGAGACCCAGAACCCTTAAGTAACATGTCCAAGATTACACTGATAGTATACAAAAAGACCAGAGGCAAGAATTTGGTTGTTTTGACTCAAAATCCGGTGCTTTTCTCACTGAATTAATGGAAATATATATCATGAATTTAAAGTAAAAGATCCTATAGCTTTTCAGGTATCTGTTAAAGCAAAGATATTAGTCTTGCAAAATTAGAAACATCCTTTATTTTCTTAGTTCCTTTGTTTAATGTCCTAGCAGGTCACCCGATTTTTGTCATTCAGATGAAAAATTGGTAGGTCAGATTATGTCCTGATATAAATCAGTTAGATTTGTGCCCTTTATTTTTTTAGAAATCAATATTACTGATACATATTCATAAATCATACATTCCATCCAAAGTGTACCATCAATGGTGTTTGGTAGAATCACATAGTTGTGCATTATCTCTTCATTCATTATTAGAGTATTCTCATTATTCCAATAATAATAATAATAAAAAACAAAAAAAAACACAAATAAAAAACTCTACACCTTAATAATCACTTATCAATCTCTCTATCCATTCTCGGCCATACATAGTTGCTATTCTGTTTCTGTCTAATTTATTTTTAGATATATTTTGTGTGGATTGGGTCAAACAATATGTAGTAACTTATGTCTAGTTTCTTTCACTTAGTATATTTCCTGTTTTACCCTTGCTGGAAAATTATTTGTATATTACTATACACTATTGTCCATAGTTTGTTTTTGCTGTATTTTTCCTGTTTTACTCTTATTGGAAGATTACGAATATATTATTATATGCTACTGTCCATAGTTTGTTTTTGTTGTATTTTTGTGTGATATTCACATCTTATAATATTAACACACCTTTGGTCATTAAAAAAAATAGTCATATTACCCAAATTAATATTTAACATGAGAATTCACTATGATATTCAGCCTCATGTTACATTTATTATTAATGTAATAGCTTTAATTCTAGTGATATACATGACCTTGGACTTTCTTTCAACCACTCTCATACTTACATATTAGCACTACTAGTAGCCAACATGAAGAAATAATTTTATCATTTCTATTCATTTCCAAAGATGTACAAATAGTGATTTTATGAATTCTGCATAGATTAAACCTCAGCTTTCCATTCTCTAACCTCATTCTATTTTCTGTTGACCTATATTCTAGTTATTAAATGCAACATTTACATAACATATTAAGTTCATAATAGCACAATCATGCAATATTTGTCTTATCGTGTCTCGTTTGCTTCACTCAACTTAATGTTCTCCAGGTTTATCCTGTTGTCATTTGCTTTTTGTCTTCATCTATTCTTGCAGCTGCATGATATTTCATCATATGTATGCACCACAGTTTGTTTATTCATACCTCAGTTGATGGACACCTGGGTTGTTTCCATCTTTTGGGAATTATGTATAATGCTCCTATGAATATTGGTGTGCAGAAGTCTGTGTCACTGCTTTCCTTTCTGGGTATATACCTAGTAGTGGTATTGCTGGGTCACATGGCAAAAGTATATTCAACTTCCTTAGAAACTGTCAAACAGCCCACCACAGTGGCTGTACCATTCTACATTCCCACTAACAGTGAATAAGCATTCAAATTGTACTGACTAATCTTGCAATAATGGTTACTGGCCATTTAAAATTTCATCAAAACCTATAAAAGTATAGGGTCCAAACTGTAAATGTTTTGTTTTTAATTATGCATTTCCTCCAGAGGATTCTAGCTTTTTGTCCATAGAGATCCATTGTGTCTGGGTCCCTGCTTTATGTTGAGGATCCAGACATTTCCCGGTACAAAGAATTCAGCCAAAAAGTATGTATTGAATGAATAAAGGATACAAAGTATTTTCATAATTCTATGAGATTATAAAAGTTTCATTGTATGATAAATTCAAAGTGAACAGGGTGTGTTCCAAAAGAATGAAGCTCTGCCTAGCTTTAGCAGCTGTGTAATCAGGGTGTGTGCCCTGGAATGTAACTCTGATTAGGTTTATTAACTATTTTTCCCTATGTAAAGGGAAGACAAAACAGAGGTGCCTCTTAACCAGAAAAGAATAAGCTGAAGAGTACAGGACTTTAGTAGAAAAACAAAGTGTTCTTTACCTGTGGAACCTGCCTTCAAATTTACTTGGCTTCACTGTCTCCTACAGATTTGGTTCCCGTTACTTCTCCATCTAATTAGATATGAGCCAGTTTGACTCCATTCCTATTTTATAAGCCCTGACAATTTTCGGGCTTTTTAACTTTTTAATCAAAGCAATATTTCAAAATCTTTAAATTTATTATTGCCTACTTTTATCATCTATTACTTTATTTCTCTTAGCATTTCAGCCAACCTTCTGCATAAAGCAGCATTTAAGGTCTCTATCTGTTGCCACTCAAAAGTGAGTCCTTGCCTGATGTGAACCAGAATCAATTAAGTGGCACTAGATTTTTGAGAAGAGAAAAAGTTTATTTAATGCAGGCTAGCTTCACAAAGACAGGAGGGCAGTCCTCAAATCTGTTCCCAAAGCTGGAGAAACCTTCCTTCTTTAATAGCATTAAAACAAAGGCAGGCAGATTTAGATGATGAGGTGTAATATATATGATGATGTATAATACAGATGATGAGATAGTATAATCTCCCAGGATGTGCAGACTGATTACATGCTTAGCTCATTTGAGATTTAAGGTTTAGGCTATTGTACACATTAGGCACAGGCCAACTCTGATTAGAACTCACTTGGTCAGTTCTGGGCTGAATCATGTTTCTTCATAAACAGACATTGAAATCTGAGTCAGGAGTATCAGACTAGAGGGTTGTAAAAGAAGATAAGGGGATATATGCTGGGCCAGTCACACATCATCTTGTTACTTTCTAGCTGCAAGGTAAAGATTATGCAGTTGTAAAACAGCTTCATCATCAAAGAACAAGTAATCTGAGGTAAAGTTCAGGGAGTTACAACATTTACAGATAATTGCTTCTGGCTAAATTATGATATATCAGAATCCTAGAAAATATTTACATAATAATTCAGCAAGTATGATTATATTTGTTACCTCTTGGTTTCAATTCCTTCCTCTTTGCTTGTCCATTTCTCAGTCTTGAGGAGTATCTGTTGAAGACTTCTCAAACTTCTTCATGCTGAAAAGAAGCATTAGCATTATGGGTTACAGGAATGAAACTGCTCTGCTTATAGATGGATATAATCTTGAGTTCCTGATTGCTGTTCTTGAAGGGACTGGTACCCCCGGGTTTCAGGACTCAACTGGAACAACGGCAATCTAGAGGCTTCAAGTCTCTAAGAAATAAACTTATTAAGTAAATTGAAATATATAGGTTTAAATAAAAGAAGTAGAAGGATTATGAACAAGGGATTTATAAATGAATATAATCATGTCATATTCCCAGATAGAACCCTCTGAGGGGTTGTTGATTTCATATGACTTTGTAGCTTGGTTATGGTGTTTGGATGACCCTAGGGCCCTTAGGAGCACTTTGCTTGAGGCTTTGCATACTGTGGCAGTTTGTAATATTTATATCTGGCAGAGAGCTCCAGAGTGACCTCCTGATACTATTTGAAATTTCTTAGCAATAGAAACATTATTTTCTTTTACCTCTTTTCTCCATTTTGATCAAAATCATTCTCTGAAAGCATTGCTGATTCCAAGGTGTAAGAGAGGCTTAATCTTGGGAGTCATGTCCCACATAGGTGGGAAGGTAGTCAGTTTATCTGCAGAGTTTGGTTTAGATATAGGCCACACTGAGTAAAAAGGAGGTTTCCTGGGGGTGACTGTCAGGCATTAATTAAAATTAGGCTTAGTTTTTTTTTTGTTTTTTTTTTTACAGGAGTACTATGGAAGCAAGCACTCAACCATGGAGCTACAACTGCTCCCTAAGCTTAGTTTTGTCATTACACAAATAAGGTTTATAAACGCAAGCTTCAAGATTGAGGTCTTGACTCATTAGCATAGCGTTAGAGATTATTTCCATAGGTTACCCTGTTATAAGTTTAAATGAGAACAATCTGCTTAGTAACAGGAATGGATCTTAGATTTAGAACTTGTAAAGTTGTTTTATTTTAATTATATTTTCAGTAAGATTGAAAGAATAGCAGGAATACCCCAGGTAGGTAAGTTTATAGCTCTATGCTTTTCTTTTTTAGTCCCTTAAGGGATTTTACAATTTTTTTTTCATTTTATGACTAAAACACTTTAAAATTCATCAAGATATTACATAAACCTGTACAGAATGCTAAGATCTCATTCTTATTTTAGATTCTATGTCAAATAAAGCTGAGTTAATTATCTACATAAATGTGCCTGATGGATTAAATCAGAGAGTATGCCATAGAAAATTTACATTTTGGGTTACATAACTCTTCCTCCCTTGGTTTCATATTGAAATTCAATTTCCAAAATACAGTTAATATCACTGTTTACATTGAGTTTTCAGTTACTTTAATCTTTAACCAGATCAGCCCCATTCACCTCTTTAATTGAACTTTCACTCTTTCTGTAGCTTCTTTAACAGAAGAAGTTGTATGGAGTTGACATTTGAGAATTAATGCTGCTTTTTCAGCGTCTTCAGAGGTGGATAATTTTAACACTGTGTCTTAGGCATCACCCAGACACCTATAAATTTAGGGAACTACAGGTTATACACGCATAACAAAGCATCTCCGAATTTAGAAATAACAAAATCCAGAAACAAATATGATTGGTGCAAGAGCTTACAATGTAAGCCTTAATTCCCTTATTTTTTTCAATATAGTAAACTTTATTTTAAAAGAGATTTTAGACTGCAGAAATGTTTCATCAAAAGTATAAGAGGCTTCGCATATTCTCGCTGACCTGATATGTGATAAAAAGGGTAAGCTAAACATTCGCTATATTAGAAACCATGCACATGTCCCCAGACTTAGTTTTTTTCCCTAGGTCCGGTTTTTAGAATTCTGGTGATAAACCAAGCCTGATTTACTATATGACCATCCTATATGGGAAATGACTATAACTTTAGGTATCTTTTGTCGACCTTAAGAGGTATAGCAGGGGGGCAGATGTGGCTCAAATGTTTGGACATCCATCTCCTATATTGAGGGACCTGGGTTGGATTCCCAGGACCTCTTGGTATAAATTAAAAAAAAGAAAAAGAAAAAGGCACACAGGCCACCAGGCCCCATGCATGGGTGTGCCATCAAGCCCCACCAAGCTATGCAAGATGATGACATAACAGGAGAGTGACACAAGGGAGAGCCAAGATGAGACATGGTGAAAAACCATGAACTAAGGTGGTGTAGGTGGTAGGACATCTCTCTCCTACATCGGAGGTTCCGAGGATTGAATCATGGTGAAGACAGGATGAGAAGGATGAGAAGGAGAAGGCAGGAAACAGACACAGAGAATTGCCCAGTGAATGGACACAAAAACAGCAAAACTGGGGAGGATAAAAATGGATAAAAGTGAAAAAATAAATAATTCTTAAAAAAAAAAAAGGTATAAGAGGCCCAGGCCCATGCAAATGCACTGTGAGCACAGGCCCATATTGATGTGTGGGAAGCCATGCAGCAATATGATGGCACAACAAAAGAGAGACACAGGGGAGAGTCAAGGTGAGATGTGCTAGAAACCAGTAACTGAGGTGGGTCAAGTGACAGCGTGCCTTACTACTACATTGGAGTTCCCTAAGATCGAATCCTGGTTAAGTTTACAGGAGGAAAATGGGAAGAGAAGGCAAGAAACAGACACAGCAAATCACCCACCAAATAGACACAGCAAGCATGGGGTGTGGGGTGGGAGGGGAGAAACTCTTAGAACTGTACACCAAAAGAAAAAATAAAGTCAATTTCAAAAAAATGTATGAGATTTCTATATACTAGAACACTTCCCCTTCCCACATCTTCCCCTATTAATAACACAATACAATTGGGTTGTAGATTTATGACAATTGATGAATAAATATTGAAGCATTTGTAGTAGTCATGGTTTTCTAGGGAAACAGAACTGACAGGAGATATCTGTAAATAGTATAAGATTTTAAAATATTGTCTCATGTGACTGTGAGAATGCACACATCCAAATTCTGTAGTGAAGTCTGAAAATCAGGGGCTCCAATGAAGGTTCTTGATGAGTTCCCCAGGAGATGCTGGATGTCTGAAGTAGAGATGTCTCCAAATGTTGAAATCACTTCCCCTTTTAAGGCTTTCAGCTGATTCGATGAGACATCACTCATTGCTGATGGCAATCTTCTCAGTTGATTGTAGATGTAACCAGGCATCTAGGCAATCAACTCACTGAAGACTAAAGTCTATGAATGTCCTTGTATTACAATTATCCCTGTGCTTGCTTGACCAAACAACTGAGCACCATTACCTGGCCACCTTAACACATTAGCCTAACCATTACACATGGCTGCTAACCAAGATCTATAGTTTACATTGTGGTTTACACTTAATTCCAATGTCCTAAAAATTCCCGATGTTGCACCTATTATTTCCTCCCCCTCCCCTCAGAAACTCTAGTAAACACTATCTTTATATCAATGTTACATGTACTTCCATTAATACAGTATTTATAATTTTACTTGGTCTATATTTGTAGTCCCCTAATGATTGTTCATTCCGTAACCTTGGGGATTTGGGAATGGTACTGCCTGCTCTGCCTCAGCTTGAGAGGGGGCTTGGATCTTATGAGGCAGATGGAAGGAACTATTTTGCTTGCAGTAGTAGATAGTCTCTGTTATTTTGGGTGGGGATTGTTCATCA
>JAQZBX010029352.1:0-27348 GCA_029593785.1 Cabassous unicinctus | reverse complement strand
CTCATTTCTCGCCGACGCCCTTAATCACCTTCAGTCTTGCTCCCTCGTGCCTCGGCTGGACCGCGGCAGAATAATAGTTTAAAAACTTAACAACACTAATATTCTCTGTTCTGTTTCCATGTTAATTCTAATTGAACCTGGATACCCACATTAGTAAAATTAGTGCTGTTAAAGTTTAGTAAATTTTAAACTGAATAACTTTATAAAAAGAAAAAGAAAATTTCTGGCTGCTTTTGTAAGCATGCAATTAAATCATGGCTTAGTCCTGATAGCAACCAGCCTCCTTAACTTGCCTCCATAGAGCTGTTTCAGAAATGTGTCCTTGTAAAGGTTTCATAAATGTTTTTCACTGAAATATTGATAAAATAGTAAACTGAAGAAAGCAATATTTCTAACAACTTTGTTTACTTTAAGTATATTCTCCCTAAATCTATACAAATTTACTGATCAAATGGGCTAATGGCTAATGTTGCTTCTACTAAGCATTTAAAATGAAAAAAGAAAAATTATCTTTGCATTTAACTGAATTGAGTCATTATTCTGACAAGTTTGATTTTGGTGGTGATTGTATGTTGTAAAATGTTTAAAGATAGTTTCCAAAATCACTTTAGTAACTTAAGCAGGTACAGTATATAGAATGTTTTTATTATTATTATTATTATTAAGGAAAATAGGTGAAGCATGTTTATGTAAAAAAATTTTTTCAGCTTTCCTTAAGGGCCAAGTTGAGACAAACCTATGCTTCAAAGTATTACCAGATTTGGTCTAGGTTCTTGACTTATTGTGCAGAAATGAATTTCAGAGCACATCAAGTTGGTTAGGCTGGGAATTTATTAAGGTAGGGAGGGAAGAGAAATGGGAGAAAATAACAGACCATGGGTCTCCAGTAGAGGGTAAGGGGCTGAAGATTGATAAAGAGGGTTGATTTATAGACTACAATTTCCCATTATACATTATAAATGCCCAAGTTTTACGTGCATGTTGATCCACACAGGGGGACATGGCAAGAGCAGAGCATAGAAGCCAAAAGGGTTGAGAGCAACAGGGTGGGAGAGCAGGGAGCAGGGGAGATTTGACTTTCACACCTGCTTTTAAACCATTATTCATTCCACCCCTTTGCTAATGGCATGAGAGGAGTCCCAGGTGTTTGCTGTTTTGATTGATTACCCCACCCATCCATCCCCCAGGTGGGCCCAATTATAAAGTCTCTAGAGAATATCCAGGGTTTCTCCTGGGAATCTCTAGGAATCTCATTCTGGGTGACAGAAATCTTGCAAGGGACTTCCAGCAGCCATCTTGGGGATATCAGTGTTCATGCCAGGTTCCAGATCTATCTACTGATTCCCTATTCTCCTAGTTGGCTTCATTCCCCCCGCAGAGAGTTTAAACCTTTATTCTTAAAGGCATGCTGAAGGGAGATGTTCTTTCTTCTGTAACTATTTCCTGCTGGATAGGGGCATTAGCCCCTACCTGACAAGGTGTAAAACCCTCTGGCTATTTTATCTCTTTGGAGGAAGATGGATCTGGAATCCTGAGCAAAGCTGGATGAAGTCCCCATATGGCTAACAAGATGTTGATTCTTGAAGAAATAAACTTGATTAGAATCTTGAGAATTTATGGTCCCACTAAGAGGATACTGTGCCACAAAAGTAGAGGAGGCCAGTTGCCTGTAAAGGCCACTTTTTCCCTACCTTTGTGGGAAACAGTATTCTTTCAGTTGCATTATGCTGTTGGTTAGCTCTAGAGAGAAGAGATTGCAATAGACAATGAGATTAGGTATAAATTGTCAATCCCAAGTCCAATGGTAGAGGAGAGGAATGAGAAGAGGCATTGCCCTTTCAGTTAAGCTGCAGGAAATGAAAACAAAGTTTCTTAAGGGGTGTCTGGTTTGCCCTCCCCCTAACAATAGGCATCTGGGCTAAAGTTAGAAGGAACAGTTGGCTTTGAAATAGACAGTGCTTAGTTTTGTTTCTTGAAGAGGTATTTCAGGCCATCCAATGGCTGGCACTCATGCATCTCATCAGATGCTTCTGGTGAGCTGGTACTTTTCTGGGCAGCTTGCTTCACTTGGGATTAGTGCACCAATCTGGAAATTCCTTTAAATCTAATAGCTGTTAGAGTGATCAGAACTACAGAGTAAAGTTCCTTCCATTTTGACTCTAATTGAGAGAGAGGCTTATTTTCTTGCCAAGTTTTGATTAGAACCTGGTTTCCAGGTCCTGGGTTGGGAAGGGTTGTCTATGGATCATCTCAAAGGGGCTAAGCTGAAGTGGGTCTTAGCCACCTTGTTTGCCATTTCCCTTCTGGTGGGAAATGCTTAACCATAGAAGGATGGCATGTGGGTGAAGACTATCTGCCAGTCCTTCCTAGGGTATGGTCCCTGCATAAGGGGGGAGAATGGTTAAATCTCTCATTGTTTAAGTTGTTAATTGCACACAGGGGGCAACTCCCGGTAACTTCTTTGACTGTTTTCACCAGGCCCTAACTTTCAAAAACCCATTCAGCTAGGCTTGTTAGGACATCCCTCCCCAGATGAGTGGCTTGGTGAAGATCATTAAGGTCCTTCCACTGCACTTCTCCATGCAGGTAGACTTGATTGTCCTTATCAAGCCACCCCTCAGCTTCCAGAGTGAACCCCAGGCTAGCTGCCCTGGTTTGTCCATCTGGGGTACACTTAGAATGTTAGGTACTGGTACAGGTGCTGGAACAAGGGGTAAAAGGGATACCTGGGTTAAACACATTCATTACCTACTTAGGAAATGAAGTTAACCAGAACTTTTAACATGTTTAATGTTCTTCTACATATGATCTAGAATAGAAAAGATATCACCATAATCATCAGGCATATATCTAGAGTTGGAGAGATATAAGTAAAGTACTTAATATTAATGTACTACTCAATGCATAAGTTTCTTTGAGCTGTAATTAATAGATTTAAGTCCCAGATTTGCAATACCTTACATGTTATCTCTCCATGGGAGTAGGCCGTAATGCCAATTGTGTTTAAGTTCTACTCACAGTACTCTGGTGTTCATTGCTCCACTTGGTATGTCCTTCACACAGCCAGCATGCTACAGCACCATTGACCCTAGAGAGAAGCTAGGAAAGTAGGTTCCAGTATTTTATTCACCTGTCGCATAGCACCCTTCGGCACTATGAAACAGTGCCAGTCTGGAGGTGATATCCATTGTACATTTGGCTATATCAAACCACCATTGGCTGCTGCAGGAGTTTGAAACTGCAACATAGTCTCCATCTACTTCAGGAGCACAACCAGAGATGTAGTAGACACCTTTATTGTTTTAGGGGTCTGTAACAAACCTAGCCAGTAACTCAAACGGAGAGGCAACCTGCAGTGTATTGAAGGCCTGCTTTGAATGCAAAAGAGAATTAGACAATACTGAAGTCTATCTCTTGCTTTTTATACACATTAACCATGAAGAGATTAATTAGAAGGTATTTTACTTTAGCAGTACAGGAAAAACTATTTTTTCCATTCTGGCAAATGAAAACTGAAGATTTCCAATGGAATCAATATTATCTTTTGATACTACCACTTGAATATGCAGATTGGGGTGGCTTTCTACAGGTTTCACTGCTATGAAGTTACTTTTTGTCATTAATGTCAATTTAGGCTTTTAGTTAGTAATGGCTTCTTGGAACTAGCCATTTAAATGCTTCATTTTAGAGGATGCTCTTTACAAACTCTTTTTTAATTGACCACAACCACATAGACTGGTTAATTTACCTTAGATTATAAATAGCAACCAATGGAACTCACTTTATCCATTTAAAGAGGGCAGATTAACATTTAATTAAATTACACTAAGTGCTAGATTCTGGAAAACTGTTTTTAAAGATCTTTCCATAGCTTTCAAGGACTTTTTCTTCACTTGTTGATATTTGGCAACAGGATTATTAATCACCCTTATTTTAAGGCTGTTAAAAGGTTTAAATTGAGGACTTACAGAACCAACTATGATTTTTAATTCCACAGCTTAGAAGATAGAGTTTCAATCTGTCACAACTCATCTTTCTCCCACAGCTATTGCAAAGAGAAGGTCTTGGGGATAAGGCAGGTTAAAAAGCTTAGGAAAATCTTTTTCTTTCCCAAGTTTCTGTATTTATATTTCTATATTACCTTTCCATCCTGCTTAGCCTAATTTGGGCTCAGGAATAGTTATTCACATGTAGCTCATCTAAGAATTTTCACCTGTTAATTTGATATCATTTTGATGTATGAAGTTACATATTGAACAAATCGGCAGACACGAATAGTTTGACACAGAAACACAGGACTTACTGTTATAATTTTCATTCTCTTACAATATAAGTCTAACTGTAAGATAACATTTAAAATATTTCTTTGAAGACTCCTTTTAGTTACTCTAATTTGCACTGTGACCATGCAGTTTTGTACAATAGTTTCATTCATTAATTATTGGCTTATAACCAAAATGTCTCCAATGCTTTAATATAATTTTCCTTTGCTTTAGAACTTTATTTTTCACTTTGACTTTAGCAGAACTTGGATGAGCAAGACTAATTTTATGTATACTCACTGAGGCTATTGACGCCTTCAGGAAACTGGTTTCTCTCATGAATTTCCACTTTTAGGTACCCCGGACATTCGGGGCAGGAGATCTTCACTTCCCAGTCCTCAGAGATAACAGGACTCTGGTGGCCACTGGACTGGAATAGTGGATGTTCAACCCTGAGGGTCAAGAATTCCACTAGGCAGCAATTTAGTCCACATTTGGAGCCACAAGAGAAAGCAGGGTCTTTAAGACCAGTAGGACAGGAGACAGGGATGCCTCAAGTTTGCTTTCCCCTGAGCTATAGGGACAGATGTTGTTATAGAATAATCATAAGCAAAGGCAAAGGGTGATGCTAGGCTTGACCTGATCACAAATGAAGGTATGTTCAGTTTAAGATTTACACTTACATTAGTAGATTTAGGCTAAATCTACCCAGTTATAATTTCAGTTATTATCCTTCTGCTGTTTTATTATATAAAGGTATGTATAAATGATCTTAACTCTTAGTTACAGTTTCCAGTAAGTATTTACTTTAAAGCAAGTTGGGTACCTTTATTACCTAAGGTACAAGAATTTTATTAGTAACAACTTTGCTAAGTTTTCTGCTTTTCTAGCAGTTGAACTAATTCCACTTGTGATTTATCCATCAAATCCATTCACAAGGCAGTATTGACATTGAAAGACTCATATCCAATTTGTAACAGGTGAACCCCAAATCTGATTTTCTAGGCACAAGCAAACTGACAAAGTTAAACACAGATTTCAGAGTTGAACACATCATTAAGCACAGATTAAAACAAAAGAGAGAACTTTATACCCTTAGCATTTGTAGGAACTCTTTCATCTTAATTGATGGCACATGAGGTTTCTTTATTTTCCAGACGTTTAGTAACCAGTTTGGACCTTGATCTCTAGTCACACATTTTATAGGCTCAACTGAGTTTAAACCAAGAAGGCTCTTTCTAACAGGGAGTTAGTAGAAGTTTGAGGTATATTTCCTCATTTCTTTAAGGAGACATGACATGAAGAGTCTGGCCCTCAGATCTGTCCTCCTCTTTTACACTAGTCTAACTGGAATTCAGGGTCTTATACAGAGGCTGCTCTCTGCTATACTGCAGCCATGTAGACCAGTAGTAGGTAGAATTTCCTGATTCTTGTGATGACACTCCTATGGGGAGTTTACTGGTGGGCTAGAGACAATGCCCATTATTCTAGGAAGAATGAAGAATGAAAATACACTTTTTATTCAACTGTTCTGGCATCCCAGAGTCCAAGTCTGACTAAAACACTCACCACTCCAAATTTGGAGCTGATGCTCTGGTTCCATTAACCTGAAATCCAGAGCCAGGGTCTCACAGGCATCCCTGTGGCTGATGTAGGTCTTGGGAGATGCCTGAAACCCCAAAGTTCAGACCAAAGCTCCCAAGCTGACTGGTGGGAGACAGAGGAGTTGTCCAAAACTGAAGCATCTGAGATAAGTCTCATTAGACATTTGGCTGCTCTCTAAATGGATGGGCCCAAGGAATTTCTTGGGGGCTATTCAGAATTACTGTTCTGCTTCTCAGCACCCCTGCATTTCAGGGTCTGGGACTAACTGCACTGTCACCCAAACTGAAGCATCTGAGATAACTCTCAGAGGGCATTTAGGCTGCTCTCTGAATCGAAGCACCCAAGAATTCTTTGGTCTTGGAGGATATTTGGAGTTATGTCTCTGGTTCCTGCCACCTTGGGAATCAAAGACCCCCTGCCAGGCATTGCCAGGGCCATTGTGGACTTGGAAGACAGACTGAGCAGACCTCAGGGTTGGTTTCAGACTGAAGTTTCCAAGCTGAATTGTGCTCCTTCTTCCTATTCTTACAGAGGCCTTAAAAAGCAGTCTTAGTCTTATGACTTTACTGTCTGGTAGTTTTCCAGTTAGAGGAGCCATTAAAAGGCCATTAAGTGATTAGAGATCAATTGTTCTAGCTAACAGGAGTTGTAGCCCTGAGGTAATTAACTTCTTTACTAGCAAAAGCATTTTCAGTACTGGTTTTTAAGACATTCCAAAACATTTTAACACAAACGTGTAATGAGAAATTTGGTAGTAGGAAGTAGGAATGTAAAATGTGGGTAAAGGTTAAGAGTGAGGAGTCCTGGCCTGTGACCCCCTTGGGGAAGGGAACTCCCACAGCATCCATCTTGGTCCTGCTTACTGACACCTAAGGCAGATCTGCAAAGGCATGGATCAGGAGATGGAAAGCCCCTGGCTCTGAGTCATTGCTTTGTCACTGCCAAGGGGAGAGGGTGGTAGAAGGCAATGGCCTGAGGGCAAAGCCACCTGGCTGCTAAAAGGGCTTGAAAAAGCTTTGCAGCACCTGGTGCTTGGCTAGGGAACCTCTTTCTTCACAGGTCCCCACTTTGAGCCCCTGCCATGTGCCCCAGCCCTTCTGTCTGGGGTCAGGCCTCACAAGCCTGAACAAGTGGCACAGATGCAGAGAGTTCCCATGACCCAGCCCCTTCCCTCCCAGGAATTCATCTTGTGGGGGCTCTCACCAACTTACTAGTTCCTGGATAGTTACTGGAAGACCCATACTGAGGCAGGTTAGGATAGGTGAAAGAGGGAAGACTGAAACAGAGCTAAGAACTTGTAGAGATCATGACTGTGAAACCCCAACCCAGAACCCCCCTGAAGGAAAGCTGCTACTAAGAACAAAGCTGGAAAGAACCCATTGAGACCCTGGTCATGAGATTCCATTTGGAATTCTTTCTGGGGTCAAGGAGAAACCCTGAAACTGCAAACAGTCCTCCCTATTGGTCCCAAATAACCCCAAACAAAATGTCTCATCATTGGAGACTTGAGAGCTAACAAGTGGGGAGAGAAAGGCAACCAATCAGAACAGCAAACTGCTGAGGTCCCTCCACAATATCAGGGAAGAAGAGGAGTAAATAACAGTCTTAGTAAAGGCAGCCCCTTGACCCCAGTTGCTCTCTCTTTGCCTGGAGGTGCCCACATCCATATCTGGGTGTGTATTTCTTCTTTTCTCTCATTTCTCAATAAAGTCTTTTTACTGGCCTAACTAAACTGGCATGCTCTTAAATTATTTTATGTAACATAGCCAAGAACATAGAGGATTCCCAATGCCCTTTGACTTCAATACCCTTATTTCCCTAGTCACAAATGGCCAAAGTTACCTCCTCACTGGCTACCTGCTGCTAAAACTCTCACAAACTCATTTTGAACCCCACAGAACTGTTTCTGAGTCTCTCTCTACAGATCTCCCCAATTCTCCACTGCCCGTGCCACCAGGAGATTGGGTGTGTTGGAAATGGCATCTTCAAAAACATGAACTTGAGCCCCGGTAAAAAGGACCCTTTCAAGTACACCTTACCACCCCCATTGTTGCAAATCTTTGAAGAATTGACTCCTTTTAAGAACACACCTAAAACCAACCCCATCATCTGAGTGGGTCACTGAAAGCAATCAGAGACATGATCCTGTGACTCCACTGGGTCCAGAAGCAGTGGACATCTGAGCCATAGATCTCTCCCAAACTCTGGATGTGAGCTTAGTACACTTAAAATTCCTTTTGTCTCTTTTCTTAACTAATGCATAGTTCTCCCTCTGAGAACAAGAATACCCTGACTGGGCCCCTAGGGACCCTTGTTAACCCTTTGTTGCAGTTAACTCCACTGCCTTCATCTAGTTTGTAGCAAACATTATCTTTTCTGGCCCCTTTATCTAACTATAATGACCTTTATGACATTCTTTTGCTTATTCCCTCATGGATCAAGGACTTCTTTATATCCTCTCACATTTTGCCTTTCTATGCATTACCACTCTTAGGCCTGAAGCACATCCTTGCCTTCTCACTGATCTAGAGCCTGGTGGACAATGCACAATTGTCTCTGTAATGGACCTCAACTTCCACCCTTATAACTTTACTTCTCCCACATGAAATAAAAGGGATATCAGTTTAATTCTTGCTGGAATAGGCTTGAACTTGGACTTTTAGCCCCCTAAATAAGTTTCAAATACCAATAACATGTCATCTGCAACCTCAGTGCCACCCTTGAATCCACAGCTCAAGAAATAGGGCTACACCTGCAAGGACTAACTACCTATTTCAATTGCTTCACTGCGATAACTATGGACAACTGATTAGCTTTAGATTACCTCCTGGCAGAGGAAGGAGGCATGTGTGCAGTTGCCAACACATCTTGTTTTGCATGAAGCAACACCACCAGGCAAGGGGAGACCAACAACCAGGAGCTCTTCAAGCAAGCCAAAGGTCTTCACAACATATACCAGTAGCCAAAAGACATCTGGGAGTCAACCAAGGGGTTTCTGTATTCCCTAATCTCTACACTGATAATTCTAATCATCTTCCTTCTCCTTGGACCTGTTTTCATCTGCATCGTCACCACCTTCATTGCACAGTGCCTCAAAGGAACCAAACTCTCCCATCCTTTGTGCCTTTAAGTATTAGACTATAATGCCTCAAACTAGTCATATTTAATTTTGGGGGAGTCAAAGGACTCCCTCAACTAAAAGGAGTGCATGTCAAATTGGAATGATAAATGATTTTACTAACCATCTTGATTTGCTTGACCTTCCATTTTATTCAGGGAATGATAAAGAAGAAATGGAGGTTAACTGAAGCAGGCTGACATACCAATAATGCTTTTCAGTGCTAATAAAATCCCTGCCCCAGCCTGGGAGGAAGAACTGTATCAAAGAGTTCAGGCTTACACCAGCAAAATCTGCTAATCTTTTCCAGATGGCAACATTACACCAACATCCTGCTTGCTAATTAATAAACTGGGCCTCAAGGACACCCTGCCCAAAGAGTCCACAGACCCCATAGTCCATGTAGTTCACAGAGTGCACATACTAACCATAATTCATGTCCTCTTTATCCATCTCTATTCCCCCATACCTTCCCTTCATTTTAAGCAGCCATATAAACTGCTCTCTGAGCTCATCCCTTTGAACAGAAACCTCTTTTGGTGCTGCTCCTACGTTAATGCAAACTTAGCTCAATAAACATGCTCTGCATCTCCTTTTTTCAATCTATTTATTTTATTTTCAGCATAACCTTCCTAGCCAGTTATCAGGAGTGCCAACTACACCAGAGCTGGGAAAGTCTCATCACCCATGAAAGACCCCAGATATCCTCAAATTGCCAGGGACTAATCACAGTGTCAAGTCCTGTTTTAAAAAGTAATTCCCACCAGACTGAATGATTTTCCAGACAGTGAAGTTTGCTTGTCCTGCAACCCAGGTGATAACTATGAAATTGTAATTTAATTTGTGCCTCCTATGATTGTAATATTAATTTTTACCATGTTAAGTAGCTTAGAGGCCGATTCCGATAAATCCACAATGCCTCCAAGATTAATATTCTCACATATTAAGTATTCCTACTATTAATATCATATTATATTTATGTTATGTATATATAACATCATATTAATATTCTCACTATTCATCTCTCTTTCCTAACAGGTGGCCTTACTGAGGTGACCATGCTATGTGTTCTCCTTGGTGAAACAGGAGAATTCTACTGGCCTCCTAATGTGCTAACTATTCATTCCCCTCCATTTCTTTTCCCTCTTCCTTCCTTATCCTTCATCATTCACATTCTCACTTCAGTCTCTCTACCCTAACAGTTCCTGCACCTCTTGCCCTCCAAAAGACTACATGGAAAATTAAATTGAAGCACATCACCCCAGCCCCTTGGATATTTATACATACTTCCAATTTAAACATACATTAACTAAGCTAGTCACTCATGCATTGACAAACCACAACTGCTAGATTTGCCATCATCCTGCTTCCAAACCTTTGTCCAGCTCATATCTGTCCCAGAAATGGAAAATATTGAGAAATTAAAATCTCTTCCAAACTGCTAACACCACTGAATCTGGGGTGCCCATTCACACATTGAACTGGTGATTGCTCTCATGTTTCAACAATACATAGCACATATAATTAACCTATGTACAATTCGACACACTTACTCTATGCCCAACAAAATCACATCTTCCCCAAGTCCTGTTCTTTGGCAATCTCCCATTATCTGAGACAATGTACAATTTTCCAATTTATAGATAATATCATAGAACCATAATTGCAGCCCAAGAAACACATGTGCTAATCTCTATTACTTTACTCTTCCCCTACCCCCAAGTCACAAACAGATATTCCAGCCTCCCTTGGCCTTCTAAGCTATGTAAATGTTAATCATTCTTCCCCCAACCTGGGCATTTATTACTAACATTCCACAGTCATACCTATAATATTGATATTTGCAAACCATTTGAAAATTGCTGGAATGACTGTGGGGACCATTGCTCTAACCCAACAATCAAAAATCATTAACACCTAACTATGGATATCTACAACTCTAGTATTTGACATTTCTAAAAGATAAAAAATATCAAGTCTGTTTATTGAAGGCCAGATAACATTTCCAAAAATGGTTTTGACAATAAAGTGGCCCTTGAGTAAGTATTAGATAATCAAAGTGTTGTTTACAATGTTAATATTTGTTGTACATGTGTTAACAGCACTGGTCAAAAGTCTACTCTAACTAGAAGTCTGGACCATGAAATCATCACCATAGAAAGCACAAACCATGCATTTAGCATGATTCATAATTCAACCAAAATATTAATAGAAGCTCCTGTCATACCCAATAGTTTTCTCCTGGTTAATACCAAACTTTTGGGGAGTCCTTCAGCAGGGACCCTTCACTGGCAGAGAGATGGTCACCCACCAGAAATTCAAAGGAGATGGTAGTGTGCAATGGACCAAGCACCCCTTTCATAGACATAGTGTACAAGTATGACCAGTCCCCCAACAACCATGGGGCCAAGACGGAGAGGACAATGGAGCCCTTATGTGGTACATGCAGATATGTGAGTATTGCACATCAAGCTAACCCATAGTTCAGCACTGCAAAATCCATCCTCCTGCCTGGCAATACACCTTTAAAAAACTAGACCTGGAGAACCAGGTTGGAATTTAAATTTTCAGACTCTTTGGAACTTGTGGGAACAGAGAGTTGGTCCACCACCCTCTCCCCTTTCAGACACTGCCAACTTACCAGCCTGGTTTGTCCATACCACCAGGGGAGGGCCCTCATGAACCTACCTTATCTGGAAAGACCACCCAACTCAGACCTCTGGGGTACCTACATATTCTGACTTTAACATTTTCTCACTTTCTCTGCTTCCTCACTCTCACTCTTTCTGACATGGATGGTCCCTAGTGAGACCCATGGTAGAGGGGTAGCTGCTCAGCTAACCTGGTCTAAGATAAACTTCCAGTTACTGTTTATGTTACAGTCAATGGAGAAATCAACAACTGTCTTCAAAGACTGCATGGCACTGGCCCTTCTCAAATTCATGTTTAGCAGGACAGACAGCCACCCTGGAAGGCCAAGTATGCTGAAGACAAACAGGTGGAAAAAAATCAGAAATCATGGCAGCAGAAATACTGCTGCATGGGGCTGAGAGGGCTGAGCCTGGGGATTATCTGGGGAAAGTGGCTGCTCATGTCTGTACATGAACAGCAGCCCAATCCTCCTCACAGGGCCTCCCCATAAACCAGGATCTCCATCCCTTCCTCTACACTCAAGACTGGTGGAGGACCAAGGATGTCCCTGGTTTTAAAGTGACACTTTCCTGGAGCACTGATGCTCTTGCCATATCTCCTGCTGTCTCCTGTCCCTGCCTGAGGACTCCAACTTCCCTGCCCATAGCTGCCCTGACTCTCATCCAGGTTATCCATGGGTTACAAAGGGGCAACACTGGGCCAAAATCAAGATGACAAGATTGGACTCAGATTTCAGAGCTTCAAATGGCCAGGCAGGGGAAAGGCAGGAGGGAAACAAGGATGCCAGCCAGGTACAGGGAGGGTACACCAGCAGAGGGGCCCACAAAAGGCTGTGGACTGAGTCTCTGAGCAAGCCAGGCCTTCCTGTATGTCATGGCTGCCATGTCCTTCATCTTTCCAACCACGATGCACAAAATATGTTAAGGAAACCAGTCAGAGGACCCACTGAGAAGTGGAGGCAGAAGGAGCAGGAAGGAGCAGGAAAGCATCAAGGCAGTGGTAAACATTGGGAAAAACTTTCTACAGAAAGTAGAAGGGTGCACTTCACAGGGCAAAAGTTTTGGTAGTCCTTACATTAATGAGTTGTCAATAGCTGGAGATTGAACAGTGGACTTTGGGGTCTACTAAATGCACCAAGAGCTGAAATGCAGGGTCACCTCAATACAGGCCACATAGGTCAGCTGTCCATTGTTAAAGGAACCACAAATTCCCACATCAGCAGCTAACATGCCATTACATCAGGAAGGATAAACTTTGCCAGCTTAAGTATGAGCTCATGCGAGAATTGCAGGTGATTTTATAAATAAGTGTTGGCTGAACTGACTGCCTGCTATGCAATAGCATACCTGAGAAGTAAAAACTAAAGTTTGTTCAGAGACAACTAGTACTAGTCTCCATGAATGGAGTGATTCCTCATGCTAGGACTGGGGATCTCCCCGCTAGTGTGTCCAGCAGAGCATCCAGCTGGTCTGAGGAGAGGCATAGGCTCCCTCTGCCCCCATGGCTCTCCTGACATGGCCTGCCCTGTCCCCTCCACTCAAGTTCTTGGGTCTTCAGGGAGCATGTGTGGAGGATTTGCTCAAGGCGTTCTGAGCACCATTCCTGCCTCCTCCTTCATTTCCTGAGCCTCTAACTCCCAGCAACTCTATGTTTCTGACACATTTATGTGTTGGAAGACTGCAGCTTGCCCCCATTGCATCTTTTTAATTGCTTAAATCACTGCATTTATGTGAAAAGTGTTTGTATGTGTTTAGAAAAGTGGACTAAGCAACCAACGTTTGACTAATATTATATAATAGGAGCCCAATAATGAGTAATGTTTTTCTTTTTTCTATTATTTTGTTGTTAATAATTTTAGGGTGACAGTATTTCTTATTGCTGTGTGTGACATAAAGCAAGCACAGCTCCAAGCTTCAAACTAAATAAATCAGATACATGAGATATGGAAGAGTTTGATCCAAGGATCAAACATCCCTGTTTCTCGTCTTCATTTCCCTGACTCGAAATCTTAACAGTTGACAGTGTTTGGAGTTGGAGACTATTCAATGTACTAAGAATTTGACAGAAGTAAAAACTTTTTAGAAGAACTTGAGAGGAAGCAGAAAAAAAGGGCTGAGAAGAAGGTGGGCAGGTCTAGGACCACATGGGTATGGGGTGGGAGTGTGAAGAATGTGGGCAGACCCAGAACCTCATGGATATGTGGTGGGGACTGAGATGCCCCAAGGGACCCAGTGGCCCACATGGCTTGGTGGGTTATTTTTTGCCATTCAGCACTCATGACCCTTCTTCTGTTTCAGTCCTTAATATCCTGGCATCTTGCAGGACTCCTTGACCAAGTTGGAGTGCAAGTTTTGGCTGAGTGTGCCCTCACACACTAGGATTCCTGTCTACACTTCTGACAGGGATGAGATGCTGCTCCAGGGTAAGTGCAAAACTTGGTGGTGTGCATGTGTTGGAGGTGGGGGGGTCATGGGTCAGCTCCACTGAACCACAGCAGGGGTTCTGGAAGCATTCTAAAGGCCCAACCTTCCTTCTAGGGGCTGTGGCTCTCAGCAGTCCCAGGAATCCTCCTGTGAGAAGGGGGACCTGAAAGATGGAGCTGGTTTTCTTTGGTTTATTTTCTTTCAGGAGCCCCACCCCCCACACTCCAAGCTCCAACACCCAGCCCAGTGGACAGTATTTCCAGCCACCTCCACCACCTTTTGCTGTGGCTGAAGGCTGAGATCTGTGCCCCAGCCTCTGAACAGGTCTCCCACACCCGCATCCAACATGGAGCACTGGGGACTGCTAGGAGTCAGCAGCTGTCCTGAGAAAAAAGAAAAGGGGAAATCTGAAGAGAATTTCAGGACTGTGGCTTTTTGCACAAGTGACAAAGGGACCAGGAAAATGACTTGAGCTACGGTGGGGATAAGGAAGGGTCCTGCTGGGCTAGGAAGGGGTGGCCACTCTTTTTTGGGGTGGGACAGGAAGCTTTGACTTCCAATGGTGAGGTAGCAAGTGAAAGACTCCTCAGGCCTGGTCAAACAGGGGACACTGGGCATGATGCCCAGGGCAGGCCTGTCTCCTGGCTGGGCCCAGACTGGGCTAAGGCGCCCCATTCTCCTGTACTTACCATTTCCTCTTCCTGTCATAGGGGACACAGGATCCTCTGGTTTCTGTTTGGTTGGTCCCACTCACCACCTCAGCCTAAGCCCACTTGTCTTGCCCCCTTTGTGGCTTTTATAGATCCCACAGCCAGAGGCTCAGACCTCAGACCTGGGCCTGAGACTGAAGACATGGAAAAGGCAAGCCATGACATGGTCTCTGGTGAGTGTTCCCCCCTGCCTTTTGCCTTCACCTGGGGTCCAGCCCCCACTTGTGTTGCAGCCTTTCCAGTCCCTGTCTGACAAGGCCGCTCCCCTCTGGGGCCAATGCAAGAGGCCCATGCTGTTGCTGCCCAGATGCAAACTCACAGGACCCAGAGAGGCTGGATTTGTGCTTGGTCAGACCACTTTGTGGGCTTTGATACTGAGTCCTGTGGCAATCTGGGGTTTGGGTTCAGGCTGGCCCTAGTGCCTGCCAGGTACTGCATTCTGCCATGTGTATCATGTGTTGGGTTCCACACATCACCTGGGGTTTCCTTGGGCCTTGGCAGATAGGGGTGGTCTGGGTTCTGGGGCAAGGGAGGTTCAGGTGCCAGATGTGGGAAGGGTAAGGAAGCCAAGGGGATGGCACCAAATGGAGGGCTCAAGGTTGTCTGACCTGGATGCCAGGCCTGTGGCTGTCAACTCCACCTCTCCTGACTCCATCCTGAGAACAGAGCAGTGACATCCACTGTCTGGGAATTTGATGCAGATTATCAAATCTGAAAGTTCATTCTCAAGGTTAGAGTAAGTGAAGTGGCTGAAATCTGGAGCTCCAGCCATGACTCCAGGTACTACAATGACAGGTCAGACCATGACCAAGAGAGGCCCAAAGAAAAAAAAAAGAAGAAAAATTCAGAGAAGGTGAAATATCTTGCTGAGATTGAGAGGAGGGAGTGAAAGGTAAAGGACAGCAGCAGCCAGGTGTGCTGGCCCTGCCGGGGCTGGGGAGGACCTCAAGTATGTGCCTTCTCTTCCCCTAGGAAACTGGGTGGTTTGTAACACAAAGTAAACCAGGAACATTAACTGCTTCAGGTCTGGGCTTATTAGTTATCTTTTCTAGGTCAACCCCTTAGGTGGGGACTTCTGAGAATGGGAAATCTGGAGTGAGAAAAGTATCTGGAAGAGGATTTTTGTCTCATAGCTTAAATTTTCCCCCTTAGAAATAAGGCAGATGTGTTTAAATTCCTGGCTATTGCCAGTCTGGGATGAGAATCCTGTTGCTCCACTGCTCTTATCACATTGACTGCCATACAAGGAGATAAGAAAAGGAGCCTGGCTCAGAAAGAGACCACCTAGCTTGATCCTGGGAAGAAGGCACAGGCCATTCAGAGCTAGCTGGACTCAACCAGGCCAGTGTCAAAGTATCACACAGATGTTCCTAGAGCATCAGAGCTTGTAATTTTAACATGAGCCTTGACACAGGGCACTTTAATTTTCAGGGAGAAGTAGGGGAAGGAAGACAATGGGCATTTTATTTTTTCTTTCAGGGCCTCACTAAGTATCACCCTGCATCACAGGTTCCTGCCATTATCCTTTTTCTTTTTGAACAAACCACAAGCTAAGAATGATTCATATATTTTTAAAGACTTGTTTAAAAAAAAAAAAAAAGAAAGTGTATGCCACAGAGATTAACTGTATGTAGCCAACAAAGTCCACATTATATTCTCTCTGGCCTTTAGAATTAAAAAATTTGCCAACACCTTGCCTAGAAATTTGGATTTATCTGCCTTTGCCATCCCAAATTGATCAGCTTTAGAAGATTGTTTCCAGTTTAATCAGACTCTTCAGAGATGAACCTGTAAACCAGAGTGCAGGTAATTCTCTTTGGGAAGAAGGGAGGTCTCACTTATGTTTAGGTCATTACTACCTGGTGTCAAGTCCACTTAAAGGCCCAAAATATAGCTCTTCACTTACTGTGAGATCCATTCGGATGGAAGGAAATTGGGTATTCTTCCCCATAGAAGCAGAGGTAGATGTTTTTATAAATTCTTGGCTGTTTCAGCCTGGGATAATTGAAGTTTCTGTCATGATCACTGGAAGACATCACCATCTGCAAGGGATGGTGTTTGGCTAGAATTCCCAACTAATAAGATTTTTCTTTTTGTTCCCCTGCCCCATTACATGTCACACACAATTCACAGCAATTACAGCATAAATGGGGATATTTGTGCTTACCATGAGGGGTGCCTCTTTCCAGGGAACAAAATTTCCTATGTTTAGGGTACTCCTCACAGATTGCAGAGTAGCTGAGGTTGTAGGGCATGTATGCATGACATCAGAGACAGGTTGGGAGTTCTGGGATTGTTTATTCAGATTTCCAAAACACACACGAGCCATGTTGGATTCCACAAAGGAAAGCTTTGGAATGATTTTGTTTCTGGTTCTCAGTGTGTAATGTTTTCCTGTCTGAATTTCAAACAGTCAGACAGACAAGGCCAGTGACTAGTTTGCTCTTTGACAAGTTTGAATTTTGGTTTGAGCATATCCAATTAACAGGAAGCAGGAGAGGTGCTATTGTATGGCAGTGATTTGAGACAGGAGCGCTGATTTCTGGCAATGATTTCCTCCTTCCTATGAGAGTCCTTGCCATGGTGAACAAGTAGGACTTGTATGGTTATTGCTATGTGTGCTAGGGAATAGAGAACATTGGGTACAGTACAAAAATTGGATGAATGTGCCTGCAAAGTTAACACAATAGCTCATAATTGTTAGCTTAACCAATTTGATTACATGCTTGAGGCCATATACCCAATGTATCCTCCAATATACCTGAAGAACTGACGATCAGGTCATGCTTTCTTGCGCATACTCTGGTCACCCCAGGTGCATTTAATGTTCATTTACTCTTCTTTTTCTCTAATACTAGGAGACTTTCTTATTATACTCTGAGTCTAACCTTCTAAGAATTTTTTGTTCTCCTTCCCCTGTGGAATTTTCCAGAAAAGGGCTGGTTGTCATTCTGCAGGGACCTGTCTTGTGAGGGCTGTCTGTGGGTCCAGTGATGTAGGTAACTGTAGGCTTCACAAGTACCCTGTGCTCTTTGTATTTTTATACCCATTTTATAAGTAAGCATCTGAAGTATAACCAGAAGTTTAGGTAGTTGCTCAAGAAAAAGAATATTTGGTGTAGCCATGATCAAACTATGTCCAAATTCATTGTTCTCTCCTTCACACTCTGTCAGAACATGCTAGGCCCAAAGCTGTATGTGCTGTAAAAAATTGGTAAGTGATATACCATATTGCTGTTTTAAGGGATACCAGGGCATTTTCAGGTATTTTTGTGACTGATTCTATTGGTGGGCTTTCCCTCAATTGAACTTCATGTGTGCAGAGGCTAAATCAGATTTGTGCTTTATTCCTAGTTCTTGCTTGAGCATAAAATATTATAAAACATTAATCTGATAAATCAGTGCTGTGAAACTGGAGGCCTCTAATGAAGTCATACCTAAATTATTTTACTCTATTTTTTAACTTTCATTTTTAATTGTCAGTTTAAAATGAAAGCACACATATTCAGCAACTCCTAAAGCAATTCCTATGCCAGCTCCAGATGTAAATATCAAGTGTTTACAAAGAACTTGTTTTGGGGGATATGTGGGGTTCTTTCTTTTTGGGATATCCCACTCCCAATCTGTGAAACAGGTGCTTCATTTTTACCCAGGATTTTATCATTCATTTTATCATTTGAGTTCCACATAACCTCCAGTCCAACAGGGGGGTGGCACTATTCTGTCATTTTAGTGTTTTTTTTTCCTCTTGTAACATGGAGACTGAATGTATGCAACTACATTGGAAATTTTGTGTCAGTGAAAAACTAAATATCTTCTACTTAATGTAGAAGAATTATTGCTTTAAAAGATGCCAATATGATATTTGTCCATGTCACGTGGCTTAATTAATACAGTGTATGATGTTTACAAAGAGTTCTTAGTCTTGAAAATTTATGAGGTAGGACTGCTTAAGCTTTGCTATAATCTTCTCTTTAGATGAGCTAGCATGAGGCTACCATCTTGGTGGAACAACAGTGTAGTTTATTCTTTTGTTTTCAGAGTTTGCAGTGATATTCTAGCAATAACAGTTAAAGCATTTAATAGGTAACAAAGAATGCTATTCATAATATCAACAAAAACAGATGTACATAAAATCATCCAAATAAATGTAAGAAATGCAAAGAAATTTTATGATGAAATATAAAAATTTACTGACAAACATTTTTTGAATAAATAGAAAGGGCATGGTCTGTATTGGACTACTATATATCAGTTAAATATTGCTGCATAACAAACCACCATGTAAACTTAGTGACTTAAAATAATGAGGGTTCATGATTGAGTGGGTTGACATTTTAGGACCCAGCTGTATGGCTGTGGTGTTGACTGGGTTCCCTATTGTGTCTCCAGTCAGCTGTGTGTTAGCTGGGGACTGTTCTATGGTTCCCTGGCTGTTGGTGGGGGGTCATAGGCTGTCTTGCATGTGCTTGACCAGGCTTGTTCTTGTGAATTTTCTATTTATAGAAGAATGGCCCCACAGATCCAAGCTGCCTTGGTTTACTTTAATGCCTTCAGGCAGCTTTGAAATATTTCACCCATCTTTATAATTTTTCTTAGTCCACTGTTCAGTTTGGCATGGGCTACTGAATGTTGCTAACAGTAGAAATCATACTATACTCTAGAGTATAGAGAAATGCATTACAATTCTTTCTATGGTTCTGTTATTTTTAGGAAAAGCTTGACTTTTCTATTTTATTTATTGGAGATATTGCCTGGAAAACATTGCTGACTCCAGAGACACCATGTGACAGTCTGATAGTGGGTGGGAGAGATGGAGCATGTGCTCAGGAGAACCAGGCATGGCCAGAGTCAGAGTGCCAGGTAGAACATATGCCCACATCTCCTCTACAGGGGCACATCCATGCCATCATTTGTCTGCAGCAAGGGTGTGTGCTGAGCCTGTCATGGCCTCTCTGATCTGGGGACACTCTTGACACACTGCCAACAGTGGGGCTAAGAGAAAGTGACAAGATAAGAACCCCAAATAGCACACCTAATTCATTGTGGTTTTATATAAGAACAAAACCTAAAAATACCCATGGTGGTCATTTTCAATCATGATTCATAGTTAACAGATGACAAGTGTGTT
The DNA here is from genome assembly GCA_029593785.1 of Cabassous unicinctus. Classification (NCBI taxonomy): domain Eukaryota; kingdom Metazoa; phylum Chordata; class Mammalia; order Cingulata; family Chlamyphoridae; genus Cabassous; species Cabassous unicinctus. The sequence goes on along the minus strand of JAQZBX010029352.1, from coordinate 7,448 downwards.
CCAAGAAAAGTGACTGTAAAAGAAGACTGATGTTTAATGGAATTTACTTTTAATATAACATATAGTTTAATGAGGGTCTTCTTATTTTAGGGAAAGTCTTTTTCTACCAGTATCAGAATATGTATCAGTTGACAAATATTTCATATTCTATTCTGTGGAAATATCCCAGAGAAGAGAATGGCAATGAGCCCCATTCTTCAGCTCATCCCTCAGTCATAATGACAAGAAAACAATTGTTCATCTCCTTCCTTTTATGGCTGAGTTCCTCTAAAAGTGAATGACAATGGCTGGACAAGGGGAGGAATCAGAGGAAATCCTTCTTTTCCTCCTATACAATGTGTCCATTAGGCTCAAAAAGAACTTACAGATCTTCACTAATTCTTAACTGGAAATGTTTTGATGCAAGTTCACACCAAGGAACAGTTATAAGAAATGTTCTTGAAGTTTTCAAAAAAAAATTACTTTTAAAATCCAAGAACCAGGCTCAACATTTCCCATTTAAGTTCAGCCTTGTGATTTGACAGAAATCTAGGATTCTTTGCTGTTTACTGAGTGGTATTTTAATCTTGAATTCTTTTCCTTCTTTTTTCCTTTTCAGGAAGATTTCAAACTGCTCTCTGATAATGGTATGATATAAGTTAGACAAGAAGATACTTCATGCAGCCTTTAAAATGATGAAGAAAATAAGAAACTTCATAACAAACAATGAAAACAAGAGTTAGTTCTTCTATGTATTTTATGCCTAAAGAGACACCATCCCTCATAGTGAATGCTATGCTCCCTTCCATCTGTCCTTGTTGTCACAGTTGGTTCCTCAGCTTTAGAGTAGTTCCCAGCTGCCCTATTCAAGTGCTTGGCTGCCAAGCACACCTTTCTCTGCAGCTGCTCAAGATAAAACTGTGTCCTCCTTTTGGGGATTGGTTAAGAGTTATGGATCTTTAATCTCAATCTGGAAGTCAGTGTCTTTGGAGTTCAGTCACTTGCCTTGCCTGCATCAGGGTGGTGTACCCCCCATGTCTCTCAGCTGTTTGAACTGGGAACCTTGCTTTGTGGGGAGCCTGAGTCCTGCCTGCTGAAGCCTTAGAGCATCCATCAGGCTTCTCCTTGGTGACTGCAGCTGGAGCTGCTCTCTACCACAAAGCCTGGGAGCCCTCTGTGCCTTGGCCAAGGCCTTGCTGTGAGCATGTTTCCTTCACTTGGAACAGGATTCTTGTCACTTTTTTCCACTGGCACTTATGTTGACATTGTAACCACAAAGGCCCATATCACCTTTCCCCCTAAAATTGGCTGAAATGTTTTATATGAGACATGAAAAATACAGAATATTGACTTGGCTTACCCGCCCCCCCCCTTTTCTTTTGAGGTATCTGCACTGAGAGGATTGAACCTGGGACCTTGTATGTGGGAAGCCAGCACTCAACCATTGAGCCACATCAGCTCCCCTGAGGTTTTTATTTTCATTTATTTGCTTATTGTTTGCTTTTGTTTTTTTAGGAGGCACTGGGGATGAAACAAAGAACCTCCCATGTGGGAAGCAGGCACTCAACTTCTTGAGCCACATTCACTCCCCTTGGCTTACTCTTGCTCCTTATTTTAATAAAAGCATATTTTTCATATGGTTATAACTAAAAAGTGTACTTTGAGGAATAAAGGGGTTGAAGCAATCCTTTCTGCCTCTCCTGCTAGTGCTCTTTGCATCTTCCAGATGGAGGGCTGATGCAGAAGGCAGGAGGAGGGTGGAGAGGGCCAGCATGCACATGTGTGGAGATGGGCCTCTGCTGGACTAGCTATGGTTCCAGCATTGTGGCTGCATGTGTGAGCCAAAAGGGAATGCCTGCAGCCTGATGGGCAGGCCTCAGGGGAGCACACAGTGGGGTGGTGGAGGATGCAGCCAGTGAGGCTCTGGACCAGATTCATGGTTCTTTCCAGGTGGCAGCAAGTTGGGCCATGCCCCCCATGAGGGAGGTGCCATTTATCCCATAGTGAAGTGGACTGCTTATCAAATGAAATGCTATTCCTGGCCATTGGGAAGCTTATTTAGGACTTTAAAAATTAAAATAATTTCATTCACAAACCATAAAGTCCATCCAGGGTGTAAAATCAATGGCTTTCAGCATGATCAAAGAGTTGTGCAGAGTTGATTTATTTTTAAAAATCAAACTTTAGAAAGGTTTCAGGAACAAGAGAGAGAACTTTTTCCTTGAGCATTTGAGAGTAAGTTGAGGACCAATGCCCCACAAGATTCAAATAACTACATATTTTCTAAACACTCAGACATTTTCTGGCATAGCCACTGAACAGCCTTTCACAACAAGAAATCAACACTGATGTGTTACCATCAATCAGTCTTCACACCCCACTGAGGGCTCATCATTTACCCTGGGATGTCCTTCCTTACAGGGAACCCCAGCTCAGAAGCACCATGGCCTTTGGTCTCCTTGAGGTTGGGTCAGTTTCTCTGACTCACTTGGCCCCATTGAAGGTCAGTCACATGCTAGGCGTAATGCGGCCTGTCTGCCCACTCTTTACTGGGGTGTCACAGTGTGTCCCTCTGGGAGTGTGGTGCTGTGTCCTCCTCACTATGTCCTGCATGTGGCCAGGACCACTGTCTTGATTGGTTCTGTGGAAGATGAGGCTATCCTTGGTCAGTGATCCAGCATGGCTGACCAGCAGGCTTCTCCACTGGGAAGTGCCTCCTCTAGGACCTATCCCATGCCTCAGCAGAGCCCTCTCTACTGGCATAATTATGTGCATGGAGCAATTTAGCTCCAGGGGTTGTCGATAATTACTTAGATGCTGCCCCTGTCTTGGCCAATGGAGCCTGATGGTCTGGCTTCTCTCTCCTTCAGGTGAGGCCCTGACATTCTGTGAGCATCTCCTTCTTAATGCCACAGGAAGATGATTTAAAGTGGTGCTGTCCAATTGAAATATAGTGTGAGTCACAGATGGCATTTTAAATTTTCTAGAAGCCATGTTCAAAAAAGTAAGAAGACAGGTGAAATTTATTCTTGCTTAAATATTTGACCTGATATATCCAAAATACAATTTTATTCTTACTGATATATTTGGACCATGATATCCAAAATGCTATCAGCATGTAATCAGTATAGCAAGATTATTAATGGGAATTTTACATTCTTTATTCATACTATGTCTTCAAAATGTACATTGAATTGTATATAAAGAATGTTGAAATGATAACATTTTATGTATTGTATTAAATAAAATATATTTTTAAAATGAATTTCACATCTTTCTTTTTAATTATTTTTCTCCTCAGTATTCCAGTATGACAAGATAAAAGTTCAATTATTCAATAATATGTAGCAATTTTAAACATACATGAACATATTTTTAAAAACTGAAAATTGTTAGAATGACAGGGAAAACTAGATAGGTTTAGTTTTTAATAAAAATTTCCAATAATTGATAGATCAAGCAGACAAATTAATAAATATCTAGAAAATTGAACACATTGAAAATATTTTCCATAGGCAAATAGAGTTTTATGTCCTGCAAGGAAAGACTATACATTTTTCTTGTGCATTCATGGAATATTTACTTAAAAAACCCCACACAAACTCATATACTGACCCAAAAAGAAATCCTGAGCAATTTCTGAAAATAGATATGTAGGTTATGTTCTCTAATCCAAGCATGGTTAATTTAGAAGTCAATAGCAAAAAGAACAAAATCTCTGCATATTTTAGAATTTAAATAACACCCTGGTAAATAAATCATGTGTTAAAAAGGAAATGACATAAAGTTAGAACCGAATGCTAACAAATCTATTACAAAATAAAATCTGTGGGATGCAGCAAAGTGTTTTTTGGTGGGACATTTATACCATTATAAATCTACACTCACCTGCTTCACTGTCCTATCCTTACTGCCACCCTGGCTAGGTTCCACCCAGGGCACCTCTCTTTTGTACTATCTGTGGGGGTCACCAGGTCACACTACATGCCTCATCTTTATATCATCAGCTACATACAAGCACACACACACCATCTTTATCCCCATCTGTTTCCCACACACAGTTATGTTCCCATTTCATTATGAAAATTTTCAAATGCAAAAAAAAAAAAATCATTTAAAAAGCCAGCTATACATCCACTACCTATATTCTGTAATGGTTGGCATTTTGCCCTGTGTCCTTGTCATATAACTCTCCATCCACCACTTCATATCTGGTGCATTCCAAAGCCAGTACAAATGCCAGCACACTGCTCAAGTATCTGTGAATTGTGACTCCATCCATAACACCTACTTCTAGGCCCTGTTTCCCTTTCACATACCTATGTGCCCACAGTGACAAATTAAGTTCTTTTCATTTTATTTTTCCTCTCTTCCCCATACAACACTGTTGAGCTTGAGAACTAACCTTGGACCCCCTATAAATGCTTAACATCGGTTATTCAAGCAATTCTGAGCATTGCTCTAAGCTTACACTTGGAGGGCCATAAGCCTGCATCTGCTCTTCCACCCACCCCTGTTTTTACATTGCAGCAGTCTTCTACTCACCTGCAGGCCCGAGTAGCTCTGAGTGTGCACAGTGTTGGTGGAGCTCAGAATTGTGCTACAAAGACAGGATGATAACTCTTTGGATTTCTCTCTGCTAGGAGTATAGAAAGTATACATATAGCATTTAAGAAGGACTTTTTCTACAAGAAAAGAGCTCAAATATAGGCTGTGACATCTGCAAAGCCTCCTACAAGCATGATTATTGTGGTTTCCTTTCCATCTGCAGAACCTCAGAAACTATAAGTTCCTGGGAGTCTGTTTGAGCCCTAGTGAATTTATTGCAATACATAAAATACCTAGGCAAAAGCTTCATGTGGCTTCTTGTGTCATGGTTTGCAGCAAAAAGATGGCTCCCCCTCCCTTAACTCCCCCTGCCCCCACTGGACCATTCTGTCAGTCAGCTCCTTTACAAGAGGATGGAGTGAACTGTGCTGTATCCCACAACATCTTCAAGGGAGGAAGAGTGAGAAGATTATGGGATGAAGTCTGTGAACATGTTGGAGACAAGAAGCAGGGACAAGAGAAGGAAGTAGGAGAGGAACCACTTTGGAGGAGGAAGTCAGGAAGCCAGTAAGCAAAAGCTTTAAGAAGTAAGGAATGACAGATAGTGCTAGGACCCTCCAAGTTGTGGGAGTTGGTCTGGGAAAGGACCTGGATTTGGCAGCAAGATTTTTGAGGCGTTCCAAAAATGACATTGGGGTTATAGGTCATGGTGGGGTCACAGCCAGAGATCATAGACACTTGGAGAGATGTGAACTGGAAAGCATGAGGCAAAGGACAGTCAGCTGGGAAGGAGCAGAAGTCAGTTAAACTGTTGCAGACTGGTGAAGATTTGTGTGCTCTAAAAATCTAAAGAAGTGGAGCCCACTGTAATCACATGAGCCTTCAAATGCAGAGAAGTGAGGAAGAAGAGGATGTCAGAGATACTGGAAGCTTAAGAAGTTCTCCACCTGCCACTGCTGACTTGAAGATGAAGAGAGATACAGGAAACATATGAAAGAAACAAAGCGAAAGATGGCGTCGGCTTAGGAGGGCGATTGCGAGCAGCTCCCAGATCACGACAGAGAGTGGACAGGGTGCGGCACGAGTGTCTGTGCTGTGGGTGTGTGGAGTAAGAAGCTTGGGACATCTATCTGGACAGATCGACGATGTGGACTGAACCATAGAGATTCATGAGTTTTAAGCCTGCCTGTGGTGCTTAACACAGTCTGCTGACCCCCACCCTTACGGGGAAAAAAAAAAACCCAGCTGGAACAGCGACTTCCGTCACTCCGGTAACTGGGTGACCCGACCTGGTGGGAGGGGGCATTTTATGAGGGGGAGCTCTGGTAAGAGAGCTTTATTGTCTGGGGATTTGGCTTCCTGAAGCCCCTTGCAACTTAGACAAACAAAACAGCTGCAGTGAATCAGACCCGGAGGAGGGAAGGGGTTAATCTTCTAGAGAGTTGAGAAGCCTAGAAGTGCAGGAATTAGCCCCGGCCCACGGAGATGGGAAGAGGGGCAATCCCCAAAAGAGGGAGAGTTCTGACAGAAAGTAGAGAGGGGATATTTTAGCTGTCGATCTGGCTGCCTGAACCCCCTCATAACTTTGGGGAGCAGATAAGCCAGCTTGAAGTAGCGCCAGGCTGAGGGGAGAGGCGAATCTGCATTTTATCTCAGTTACACGCAGGCCGATGATGCAGGGGCTCTGATCCAGAAGGGCAGAGTCTGCCAGAGTCTGCAGGTTTTAGCATTCTACATATCAGACTTTTGCATCCCCGGGGAATGCAGAAATTGGGAAGTACTTGATTAGTTTCCAGGACCCCAGTTAGAGATTCTTCTGTGAGGGGGGTTGTGTAGAGAAGGATTTATTTTTGGTCCTGTATTACGCCAAAAAATAAATAAATAAATAAATAAATAAATAAACAAACAAACAAATAAATAAATAAATAAAATGGTCCCTTTAATAAATGAAAAATAAATTCTTTTTAATTTAGTTTAATAGGCAAAATTTCTTCAGGACCTGCATACAAAAACCCTGTGGGGAAATTGTTTTATAAACACAAGCAGGCTGAGAGAATCCACGGGACCCCAGGGAATATTGATCCCCATTAGCTTTGCTTGACTGCTTGCCAGTGTGATTGCTTGCTTTTTCTCTGTTTATTTGTTGCCTCTTGCTTTTCTTTCCTCTTTCCTCCCCCCTTTCTTCTTTCTTTCACTTTTTTAAAAAATTAGGTGCTCCTAGCTTCTCTCTTCTTTGCTGTGCTTCTTCAGTAATTTCCCATTCTCCCTATATATTGATTTTGTATTCCAAACTATCTATTATCCCTCCTTCATTTTTCTGCCCTCTGCTTTCTGTTGTGGCTATTAAATTTCACATTTTTTCCATACGCCCACAACTCAAGGGTGTCAATTTCTATTCCCTCTATTTTGTTTTTCTCTTTCTTTATTAATATTAACTCTTTTAGCCCTTTCTTAATTCTTTCTCTCCCTCCTCATAATTCTAGACCTCAAAATCATTGTATATATACTCCTCTATTTGGTTTCCCAATCCATTGTAGGTACTCCACTTTCTCTCCTATTACTCTACACTGCCTATTTGAGTTAAATATTCACTTCATTAAGTCTTATTTGGCCCCTCTTCTAACTTTTAGCAATATTACCATTATCCTTCTTCCTTTCTCACATCTTTCAATTCCTACAGACCTAATCTTTTGCCTTCAAGGGAACATAGAAAGAAGCAAGAAAATAAAATAAGAAGAAAAAGTATCAAAGAGCAAACTTTACACACACACAGAACCACCAGCTAAATAAAACTCTAGAGCAGAGAGAGAAGCTAATCAACTGAATAAATCCACCAAGATAAAATGATGACTAGAGGGCAACAAAAAATTACAAACCACACTGCGAAACAGGAAAACACGGACCAATCCAATGAACAAACT
>JAQZBX010029351.1:0-27217 GCA_029593785.1 Cabassous unicinctus | reverse complement strand
TCCCCTCCTCCAGCCCCTGGTAACCTCTCTCCTACAGCATGATTTATTTCTGTAATAAATCATGTTTCATTCAAGTGTGCTGGGTATTCCCTGATTGCCCTTTAGCTGCACTCTCTACCCTTCCCCACCCTGCTCTGTGCCTGGGGTGCTGACCTCTGCAGGCCACATCCTTCTGCTTCCCTGTCCCTCAGGCTCCAGGTGGGTTTGGTCAGTAGCAGGAGCAGCAGGTCAGAGGTAGGAGAGAGAGAGCGCAGGGTTGTATCCTCCTGCTTCCTCCCTGCCAGGGTAGTTTCAGCAATGGCTGTGTTCCTCTACAACAGGCTTCTGCGGGGGACCCTCTCCCACGACTACAGCTCTCCCTGGATCCTGGGATGGGGGCCACCCCCTTATTCCTCAGGCCTCGGGGTTGAAATGGCACCCTGTTATTACTAGTCTCTGGAACATCGCCCTCCCATAACCTGCCCACACCCTGTAGGCAGCCCCTTTCCTAACCGTTACATCTCTGAATGTGCAATCTTTTTCCTGGCGTGACTCTGACTGATAAACCAGTATTTTCCTGACTGATAAAATGCATTTGCCCAATGTATTTCATGGGAAGAGGGGTCTTGGCAAGGGGAGAGGAAACATGCCAGAAACCGTTAGAGTTTCACATATGTTATCTCATCTAATCCTTAAGACATCTCTGTTTTCCAAAGGGGGAGAAAGAACCTCAGAGCCATAAAAGAATTTCTCCAGATCCCCCCCAAACAGTGAACTCTGTAGCTGGGATTCAAATCGAGGTCTTTCTGAAAACAAAACCCACGTTGTTTCCTCCTTTAGACTTGAAGGGGTCATGGAAAATCCACTTCTACCTGCGTGACAAATTGTTGTGCATCACAGCACATGGCTCAGGATCTGCAGTATGAAGTGCCACATGAGAAATTTAGTTTAGAAAGTATTGCCAGGAAAAAAAATCTCTATGAAGAATTTAGAATGTTCCCCTCTTTCTGATGAACACCATGTAACTTCTGTTGCTTTCTGTTGAAGCTCAGAAGGGAGCAGAGAGGGCTGTCAGTCCTGGATGACACCTGAACACCTGCTCTACAGCAGGAAATCAGCAGAGTTGTTGTTTTTGACCAAGAAAACTCCTTCCACTATTAATATGAACTTCAGCTATAATAAGCCAATGATTAATTAAGGGAGGAACCAATATGTGTATGCTATGATGAAAATCTAGTGCTTATAAAGAATTTCCATCTTCTTTTATCAAATTCTGTTTGCCCAATGTATTTCATGGGTGACTTGCCACTCAGATAAAAAATCCCAGGAAGCCAAAGAGCTCACAGTATTGGGCTAGCAAGGTGGAGAGGATGCCAGTAGTTCCATATCACCATGCAGTCATGTTATAGCTATAGGAGAATGGAAGTTTGTTCTTGGAAAATGCAAGGGCAACATGCTCTTTTTTCATGAGTTAGAGTTTCCTTCAATAACGATTTCAAAGCACTGTTTGTCTCAGAACCTGAGATCTGAAAATGCAATATTTTGTCTCTTTTTAAGTGGTGTACATGTATTTTAAACAGATTTTTCTGAAATTGAAAGTTAACTGACCCTACTCACAGAAAGTAGAAGTTGTTAGCATGCAGAGGAACTCTCCACCACAGTTACAGATGGAGGAAGAGGTGGGCTGACGGGGCCTGGGACAGGCATGAATAGCATCTTCTACAATAATATTTAAGAACAAGTTGCTAACTTGAGGGAAAAAGTCTATTAGGAGCATGGGAAAACCTGGGTGGAGGCCTGAGGTAGACAAGGAGCTGCACTGCCCATGACCCGCATCAAGGAAGACTTGCTGCCCAGCTACAGGACAAGCAGTCGGGGGGAGGGGGCAGCGCATGCTCTCTGCTCCTTCAGGGTCTGTCTCACCTGGGGAAGCCTCATCAGGTGACTTGGTGAAGCACTGTTATAACAGCCCAACCGTACCATCTGAAGTGGACACTCGGATGAATACTATTTGTTCCGGAGCTCCCCTCCAGGTTGGCTGAGACTGTGTCAGGCCTGCTTTGCAGTTCCATTTCTTCCTCAGTCTCATTCTGCTTTCTTTCCCTTCCCTTCATAGCTGTTTATCTCTGCAAATATCATATGCCTCAATCTCCACCTCAGCAGCTGCTTTTGGAGAACTCAACCCAAAACAGTGTGGGGTTCTCTGTTCGATGAACATGGAAGAACCCATTATGTGGGTTTCAAAGAGAGAAAGTACATTGACAAGTGCAAAGCAAGGAGATCGAAGGTCTATCAGCCATAAATCTATCTCCCGAACTGGAGAAACTTTCAGTGTTTTTTAGTATTTGAACAAAGGCAGGCATGCTTAGGATAATGATAAGATAGAGATGGTCTATCACTGAGCATGTGCAGATTGATAAATTGCTTAGTTTACTTGAAATTTAAGGTTTAGGCTACTGTGCAAGTTAGGCAGGCCAACTCTGATGCAACTGTCTTGGTCTAGCATGATAACCTAGGAATTGGGGTGGTCAGTTCTGGGCTGACTCATGTTAATCAACAAGGGGCTACTGTAAGGGCTCCTGACTTAAGGGTCGCCAAACAAGTTAGAAGGATACAAGTGGAGCCATCACACAGTGGCTCCTTACTGTCCAGTTACAGAGTAAAGATTATGCAGTTTCTAAACATAGCACCAGCATTAAAGAAAGAAGGCATTTAGGTTACAGTTCAGTGACTTACAACATACAGATTCTTGTTACTTCAAAAGGCTAACATACATCAAGGCTAAATTCAGTGAGCTACCACAGTTATTGGTATTTTCTTTTGGACCAAAACATATTTGTTAATTTTTCAGTTACAACAAGGCCCATCGCCTACCTCTCACTATTTTTAAGAAGAGAGCAAGAAGCGTGACTTTTACCCAGAAAGACCTGCCTGCTGACAGGCCCTTGATATCTCTAAGACCAGGCAATTGGGCAAATCACATTCAAAATGTTAGCAGATACCACTGGTATATAAGGGTACTAAAAACTTCTTCAACTTCTTCAACAGCTTCTGACACCAATTCCTTAGGTATCAGAAACTTATAAATTCAATTCTGATACTAACTACCCAGAGTTAGACCTGACTCCATGGGTTCAGGGCAATTTGCTACAAGATTTTCCTTCAGGCACCAGGGACAAGTGTGGGTTTCCAAGCTCCTGCATTTTCTGACCAACTGGCAGGATCTTTGAGGGTTCAATAATTTGCAAGAGTTCAATAATTTGCTAGAATAAACCACAGAACTCACCGAAAGCGCTATACCTATGATACTAGTTTTATTATAGTAAAAGGATACTGTGGCAGTTTGAAATTATTTTATGAATCTCAAAAAGAGAAATATTATGTTTGTAAACTAATCTATTCCTCTGGGTGTGGTACCCTTTGATTGCATTAAATTCATTTGAGGGGTCTTTTATTAGATTTCCTGATAAGATCATTTTAGGGCATTTGATTGGACTATGTCAGTGAGGTGTGACTCAGGTTGAGTCTCCACTCCCTTGCTGGGTCTGATAAAAATGGAAATACAGAGAGAGACTCACTCAGACAGACACAGGGAAAAGGGAGCCTGCATATTTGATTCTGCAATGTGAGAGAGAGGACTGCTGGAATACAGAAGCCCTGAGAGGCACAGAGAGCTGAAGCCCATGAAAGAGACAAGCCCTATGCTTGGTTGCTCACAGATGAGCTCCAGGAGATTCTGGAGAGGAAGGCAGAGACTTCCACAGAGATCAACAGCGATCTTGCTTCACCAGATGGCAGCAACGCCAGGATCAATAGTAGCTGACTTTGGTGAGAAAGCATCTCTGCAAATCAAGATGTCTTGATTTAGGCATTTCATGGCCTTGGAACTGTAAGCTTTTATCCCAAATAAATCCCCATTATAAAAGCCAACAGATTCCTGGTACTTTGCATTGGCAGCCCTTTGGCAAATTAAAACAGATACAAATATAAAGAAACCGAAAGAAGAGATGCAGAGAACGAAGTCTGGGAGGTTCTCAAATGCAAGCTTCCACGTGCCCTCCCCATGGAGTCAGAACACATCACTCTCCCTGCACAGCAGCAGTGGTTTTTATCAATCATGGAAGCTCATAAGAGCTTCAAATGTCCCAAGTTTATATGGGGAATCATTACATAGGCACGGTTGATGGGATCTATGTCCATGTTGCTAAACCTGCTCTCCAGCTTCCCTTCCCTACCAGAGGTCAAGGAGGAGGGGTGAGGTGGCTGGCCTTTCTGGTGTGGTCAGACCCCCAGCACTAAGGCTGCAGGTTTGTCTTGCCTAACAGGTGTGCTCCTGGACCCACCATGAAGAGCAAAAGATGCTGCTATCACAGGAAATTCCAAAGATTCAGAAGCTGGTTCTCCAGGAACTGAGGACAAAGACCAGCCAAATTTCTCATTATACTACAAACAGATCTTTTGTTTATCTGAATCAAAAACTCAGTCATCAGCCATGATTCTCTTCAATGATCATGGGCCAAGACCCTCAATGCATTCTCTTCACAAAAGTTAGCCCATCCTGAGATAATGCAGAAGACCCTCTCCCCCACAAATCTGGTTCTGCCCAGGGCAGAGCAGCCCTGACACCTCTGTAAGAACTGGACTGTTCTCTGGCTGCTGGCAGAAACCAGCCTTCAACCTGAGAATGTTTCTGGTGGTTCCTGTGGCACAGAGATCCCGTGGGGGCACAAGGCCTGGATCATGTTCACAGTGATACTTTTCTGGTCCTGCTAACTCTAAACTCATTAAACAAAATAAAGGAGAGCTCCCAGAATATTTTTCAGGTACCTCTTAACTTCTAAAAGTAGATTTTTGGAATAATCCTGGTATGATTCTGATGGAATGAATATATACAACAGTGCTGGTCACATATCTTACTTCTCACCAGTCAAGCCTGCCTCTCACCAGATGTTTAACCTTGAGCAAGTTATTTAATCTCTCCAAGACTTTATTTCTCCATCTTTAATGGGGGACAGTAATGCTTAGTCCATAGGACTGTGGGGAGGATGACCCCAGATAATGCATTTGAATGCTTGGCACTGATCCTGACAAAGCAAGCATTAAAGATATTCATTGCAACCCTACAAGTTACTGCAACCAGAATACCTTCTTAGCAGCTATGTTTTCTTTAATAGCTCAGATAACTCAGAAAAGAAAGAGAACATCTGGTTTACAAAAAAATCCTCTTGATGCCCACCAGATTTAGGGCAAAGCAGAAAACATAACCTTTCAGACTCACCCCACAGGAATAATCATTCAAAAATGTTCGTTTAGGAATATGTCCACCCATATTCTAACATCTTCCCTGTCTTCCCAGAGTTGGGCTCCTTTCATCACTGTAACAACCCACATCCCATAAATAAGCAGTTGGGTCTATTATCATGGAGGGCAGAAAGGGGAGCAATTGATATTTCCTCTCCAGCTCTTCTCTTTGCCTTGCTGGTCATTTTGTCATTTCTGGCTCTTACCAAGTAGCTCTCAAACAGTTCCCACATGGCTCCAAGTTTTTGAGCATTTAATTAAATTTTTTAAAATGCCACTTAAATCCTCATGCCTTTCTGCTGACATCAAATACAGCCAAGAAAAGTATCATTTGGACAAGGTAAAGAATCCTAAGCTGGAGTTATTTAACTAGCCTCTAAGCCAAAGAACAGGCTCTCCTGACCCAACACAGAAGGGAAGGTAAATAAGAAGAGGATGTTGCACACAGGTGAAGTAGGACAGGTCATAAAGGAACTAACCAAAGGACAAAGGGCCCCAGGGTCAACCAACAGGATGCTTGTAAATTTTTCCTCACCCTAAACAGATGAGACCTTAGAAAACTGGAGAAGAGGGGAGGACAAATACAGGCCCTGCCAGGTGACTGAAGACTTCTGAGATGTAAGAGACGCAGAGCTGCTCATGTCATTCCATCTTCGCATCTACCTTTAAAGGCATGCCCATCAACAGTCATGTACCTTACTATTCCTGCCTATTTTCAGTAAATGTTCCCAGTTTGACACAGTAATAGAAATTCAGTTGACAAGAAGAAAATGAGTGCATTTTCTTCCTCCCAAGTTTTTAAAAAATGTCAAACATATTATCTAGATTCATCAATTGTTAATATTTTGTCACATTTGATTTGTTATCTCTATAGTTTTCAGCACCAAATAGGTGCAGACATCATGCCATCTCACCCCAAAATACTTCAGTTTGTATCTCCCAAGAATAAGGATATTCTTCTAAATAACCTTAAGACAAGTATCACACTGAGGAAACTTAATATTGACACAAAACTATTACATAATATATTGTTCATATTCAAAATTACCCAATTGTCTCAATAATGTGCCTTACAGTGATGTAGTGATATTTCTCTGAACCCCAAATCCAATCAAGACATTGCATTTAGGTGTCATGATTCTTGACAGTGACAGCCTTGGCTTCCGCCTTGACAACTGAACCATATAAGTTGCCTGATTGCATTTATTATTCTCTACAGTTCTTTTTCCTGATGATCAGTATGTTCAACACTGACCCTGCATCTTCCAGCCTGATCCTTCCTCCTTTGCACGTTACCACCACTGTTCCCCACCTCAGGGAAAGCCCCAAATAGTCCAGCTTCCTCTACAGCTATCTCTTGGGTATTTCCTCACTTCCTGCCCAACCTACTCCAATTCCACTTCAGTTTCATCAGCCTCCAGCCACAAATTGAGTCTCTGAGTCTGAAACAGTTTGTACTTGGTGTGATACTTGGTTTCCCTGTCTTTGACTCTAGGCAGGGAACTTTGAGTTGATCTCCCTGCTCTGATTTTTTTCCTCCTTTGGTCACTCCAAAAAATAAGTTAAACAATATGAAACTACCATTTTTTTTTTGGACAAAATCAGACAAGGATTGATAATTTTATTTGGTTAAATATAAAAACTTACTCCTGTGTGATTCCAATGCCTTGGGACCCAAACTCTGGTAATAGGCTACTTGGCCAGCACTGCAACTAGGTTCCCAAGGAGAAGACTCAGACAAGTATGACCTTGAAATTTAGTGTACATCCTGTTTCAACATTGCTCTCCCAAATGTCATCCAATTATTTTATTATACTGCGTTTTGATACCTGGTAATTATCTTCTTGATTTTCATTTACAGAATTATATGAGGTATTGTTGCTTGTTTATTTTTCTATATTGGCTTATGCTTAACTTTTTGAGGAACTCCCAAACTGTTTTCCACAGTGGCTGAACCATTTAACATTCCCACCAGCAATGTACAAGGGTTCAATTTGTCAACAACCTTACCAACAATTGTTTTGTGTGTGTGTGTGTGTGTGTGTGTGTGTGTGTGTGTTTAAATAATAGCTCTCTGTGATGGTTAGGCTCATCTGTCAACCTGGCCAGGTAATGGTGCCCAGTAGCTTTGTCAAGAAAGCACTGGCCTAAAGGGACTGTATAACAAAGTGAACCATGTGGTAGAAGATGGACTGTGGTTAACAATATAAATATGAGAGTGTTCTCTCATGAACTATAACAAATGTACAATACTAATGCATAGTGTTAATAATAGGGGGTGTATGGAAAAAAATATACTAAATGTATGCTATGGACCATTGTTAGTGGTAATAGTCTGATCACGTTCTTTCATAACTGTAACAAATGTTCCACAACAATGTAAGGTATTGGTGGAGGGGTGATGTATGGGAATTCTGTACATTATGCATGATTGTTTTGTAAGCACACAACTTCTCTAATAAAAAAAAGAAACAAACAAAATAAATCCTTCATCAGAGTTCCCAGCTTGTAGCCTGTCCTTGGAATTAAGACTCATGTATCCCCACAGTCGCATGAGACAATTTTACAAAATCTCATACTTACAAATATCTCCTATCAGTTCTGTTTTCCTAGAGAACCCTGACTAACACACCATCCTAGCATGTGAAGTAGTACTTCTTGTGGCTTTGATGTGCATTTCTCTAGTGGATAATGATGTTGAGCATCATTTCATGTGCTCGTTAGTCATTTTGTATCTTCTTTGGGGATATGCCTATTTAAGTACCTTGTCCCTTTTTTACTTGGGTCACTTGTCTTGTTGAGATGTCAGCATTCTTTATATATTCTGGATACTAAACCCTTATAAGGTACATGATTTACAACTTTTTTCACCACTCTCTAGGTTGCTTTTTTACATTCTTGATAATGTCCTTTGATGCATAAAAGTTTTAAATTTTATGAAGTCCAATATTAGCTACTTTTTCTTTTGGTGCTTGTGCTTTTGGTTTCATATCCATGAATATGCTGCCAAATCCAATGTCATAAAGATTTACCCCAATGTTTACTTCTAAGAGTTTTATGGTTTTATCTCTTATTGTTAGGTTGTTGGTCCATTTGGAGTTAACTTTTGTATGTGTTGGGAAGAGGGATCTATTTTCATTCTTTTGCATCTGGATATCCAGTTGTCCCAGCATCATTTGTTGAATAGATTGTATTTTCCCCATTGAATAATCTTGGTACCTTTTTCAAAAATCAACAAACCATAGATGTACAGGTTTATTTGAGGCTCTCAATTCTATTCTATTGGTCTATCTCTACACTTATGCCAGTATCATAATGTCTTGGTTACTATAGCTTTAAAGTAAGCTCTGATATTGGGAAGTATAAGTCCTCCAAGCTCATTCCTCTTTTTCAAGATTTTTTGGCTATTTAGGGCCTCTTGAAATTTTAATAATTATGAGGATTGGCTTTTCCATTTCTGCAAAAAATAAAAATAAAAAAAGGCCATTGGAGTTTTCATGGTAGCTACATTGAATCCGTTGATCATTTTGGGTATTATTGACATTGTGGTGGTTTGGCGCTGTATATATCCAAGAAAAACATGTTCTTCAACTTAATTCATTCTGTGAACTCATTGTAAGTAGTACCTTTTGATGAAGTTATTTCAGTTAAGGTATGGCCCAGGATGGGTCTTAATACTATTACTTGAGTTCTTTATATGCAGAATGAAATTCAGACAGATAGAGAGAAAGCCACTGGAAGCAAGCTAACATTCAGCAGAACCCAGAAAAGAATGCAAATTTTAGAAGACAGGCATTATTAAAATCACCTCTTTTCCTACATTCAACAAAGAATTCCTAGTATCTTTCCTTACATTGAATAAAGAGAAAACTCTTAAGAAAACTGCAGGGTCAATCCCAGTTTGCAGAGGGAAAGTGCATCCTTTTCACAGCATCATGTTTCCAGCTTGTGGCCTTTGAGGATATTGCAAAGATTTTCAGCCTAGGCAGAAGGTATATTTCCCTCTTGTGTATGTCAAAGTCTCAGTGCCTGAGGGTTAAACCCATGTCTCAGATGGGAGGTCCCTGCTCCTGCTGAACAAAATATAATGTGAGATACAGAGGAAGACATCTGACCAACTCTATGAATTTCATTTTAGGTTGTACTTCAGAAGAGCATGCATATCTAAAACAAGCATAATAGGTGCAGGATTTCTGCTTGGAATGATGGGAAAATTCTGATAATGAATGGTGGTGAGGGTAGCACACCACTGTGAATGTGATTAATCCCACTGAATGATATGCTTGAGAGCGGTTGAGATGGGAAAGTTTATGTTGTGTATACGTTTCCACAATTAAGAAAAATAGAGCTACTAAAGAAACAGCAATTGAATGCAATACATGATTCTGGATGGGATATACAAATGGAGGAGTAAAGACTGAAAATAACATTTTCAGAACATATGAAAATATTGGAATATAGAATGTATGCTTTATGTCAACTATAAGCTTTATGTCAATGTCAAATTTCTTGAAGTTCATAACTCCACTTAATGTGGTTATATAAGTGAATATCTTTGGTCTTAGGAAATAGACATGTATTAAGTATTAAGTGTTTAAGGAGTGTTTTATATACAAACTACTCTCAAATGTTTAGAAAATAAGTAATTAGGGAGATAGATAGATGAACGAAAGATAGAAAGAAAGAAAAAAGAGAGAGAGAGAAAGAAAGGAAAGAAAGGAAGGAAGGAAGGAAGGAGGGAGGGAGGGAGGGAGGGAGGAAGGAAGGAAGGAAGGAAAAGAAAGATAGAATGCTACAGCAAATGTGGCAAAAAGTATCTGGCGGGGGCTAAGTTAGAGTTCTTTGTATGGGTTTTATATTATTACAACTGCCCTGTAAGTTTGAAATTATTTTAAAATAAAAAGTTTAAAAGAAAAAGAATAGTAGTTAATTGATGATGTTTTCAACATGAAAAACAAAAACAAACAAACAAAAAAAACAGAATATAATCATGAGGTTTAAATCCTTTGTAAGATCCTCCCATTAGGTCTTCCCTATGGATATTCATGTGTCTTTTTGAAAATTATAACTGAGTAAATTTAACAGGGAGATTCCAGATTGACCTATTATAAGTTAAATTGAATTATTTATTTAAGTGAACCTAAAAATATTGCAATAAATTATTAAACAAGTTCAGATATTTGATACATATATGAACACACACACACACAGAAAATCTGCTTACCCTGTGCCCATGACCAATATTTTCTGCCATCTCAGGTAAAGAACAAAAGCTTTGATGAGATTTTCAAAATTTTAATTAGTATTTAAAATGGTTTTAAGAAAATAGAATGAAAAAAAAAACAAAAACAAAACAAAACTCCTGTCCATACTAATTTACCCTTGAATTGATTGAATTGACATACAAAATAAATTACTTATGACATAGCTGGCCTTGAAAATATGTAAGGGAATGCCTAAAAGCATAGAAAAAATGAGGTATTCCTAAAAGAAAGAAGCTGATAGGAACCATGATGAGGAGTCAGGCCTCAGGTAACCTAAATCTGCACCCATATTCCCATATGCACAGCTGAACACAGCTGAATCCCAAGACTCAGGTGGGAGGATTTTAAACCAGAAAAGCACAAGACAACTGAGGAAAACCACTGTCATGAAAGAGTAATAACAAAGTGAGTAAATGGAAGATCTTATATTTTATCAATAGATCAATTAATATATTCAGCCACATAAAGCAAAATAAAAGCAGAAAATCATGAAAAGAACCAAATAGAGATCCTGAAAATGAAATCAAATATTGAAAGAAAAAACAAGAGCTAGGCTGAAAAACAGAATGGACACATTTGAAGTGGGAGTTAGCAGGGTGGGAGATTAAGTAGAGGAAGTCTTACAGAATGCAGCAGAAAGAAAACAAAAGGTGAAAATGTTAATAGGCAGAAAAAATGGCTATAGAAGTTCCAACTTTCATGTAGAAGGAATTCCAGAGTGAGAAAATAGAGAGAATTGGAGACAGTAATATTTCATCAATGGCCAAGTCATTCCCAAAAGTGAAGACAGTGATGAAATTTCAGAACTTCAAATTAAAGAAAACAATTCTAAAATCTCCCAAAGTGGAAAGATAATTTAACCTAAAGGAAAAAATAATAAGATTTTCATTGTACATCTTATTAGTAAAACTACATACAAGAAGACAATTAAAAACAACAATTAAAAACTGTCATTTTAGAATTCTATACCCAGCTGTAGTATCATTGATAGCACAGGTGAAAGAAAAGCACTTTTGTACATTCAGGACTTTAAGAAAACTTACTATCACCAAGTTCCCTCTGAATGAAACTTAAGATATATCTTTGTATGGAAAAATATATAAAAGGAATCCAGAGGAAGAAGTTTATGAAAAAGCAATACTTATCTAAGTCATCAATAAACTTTATTACTTAAGGTTAAATAAGTATTGGATTTCAAATTTTAAAAATAATTTGAAGTAGAATTCTGTTGGGGAGAAGGAAAAAAGCCAAGGGGAGAGAATATTTCTTCTTATTTGGGAATAGACTGGAGATACTGATATCTTTGTATTATATTAGGTGAAATAACTTTAAGTATGTCTCTAAAAATTATGAATAACTATTATAAAAATAGGAATGGAATGTATACATTTCAAACCAATAGAGGGAAAATGTGGAACAAATGTAATTCAATCAATCCAACAGAAAGCAGGAATCGGGGAAAAAAAGAAAAAAAGAACATAGTAAATAGACAACTTGAGGTAAGATAACAGAGTTAAGTCCCAACAAATGAGTGTTCATAATAAATATGCGATAAGAAAAAATTAAGCTAATAGAAAATGGGCAATTCATATGAACACACTGCTCAAAGAAAATAAAAATTAATGATAGACATAAATGCTTAATCTCACCAGTTATCAGGGAAATACAAATTAAAATAGCACAAAAATGCCCATTTTTACTGATCAGATTGGTATTTTTAAGTTTGATAATATCAACTATTAGCAAAGAAGTTAGTCAGATTCCACTAGTAGGAATTGGAGCAGTCAATTTGGAGTGCAATTTAACAGCACATGCTAAAAACTAAGATGTTTCCATATGTGCACGAGGAAGTCTGGTCAAGGATATCATAGCAGCATTGCTTGTAACAGTGAGATGTTGGAAGCAAAATAAATTTCCATCCATGAGAAAACAACTTAATTAAACCATAGTCTGTTCATACAATAGAATCACCTGCTTTAGTAAAAACAAATAACTTAGATTTATTTGTGATAACAACATTGTAAATTTTTTTAAAGTTGAAAAATAAAATTTATATTTCATGTGTGTAAATCCACATAAAAACTGCACTATTTTTATAGATACACATATGTACATAAGTGCCTAGCAAAGGCTCTGAAGGTTTAAACACCAAACTCATAATTGGGATCAATACCGAGTATGTGGGATAAGATCAGATGTTGAGTGTGTGTTGGGTTAGGGGAAGAACTTGGGGAGCATACAAGGTATTTAGCTTCTCTGGTAAAGTCTAAATTTATTATAAAGGAAATTATTTATGTATTATTTGTTGAATGTGTCTGATTAAGGTTAGGCCTCTTTTTCCTCTGGATGTACTGGCCTTTGCACAGATGGCAGATTTACTAATCCAGAGCAGCCAAACATTCAGGGCTTGGGCTATGTAGATAATCCATTCTTTTTTTTTTGGAATATTAAACTATATTTTTAGAGAAGTTTTAGATTACAGAAAAGTAATATCAAAAGTATAGGGGATTCAAATAAAAGGGGCAGAAGAGCCATGTGTAGGGAAATTATAAATGACCTCTGTTACATAGGGGAACATATATTCCAAGGTAAGGCCCACTCACATGGAGATCCTGCTGAGACATGCATAAGCATAAACTCTAGAATGCCTCCCAACTCACTTTGAAATCTCTTAGCCATAAAAACTCATTTGTATTTAATATTTTCCCTTTTTGATCAAGGTCTTTTTCTAAATGCTTTGCTAGTTGGTGCTTGGTAATAATCCCTTAGTGCCAGGGAGGCTCATCCCTGGGAGTTATGTCTCATGCTGGGGGGAAGGTAGTATGTTTATGTGTTGAGTTTGGCTTAGAGAGAGGCCACATTTGAGGAACAAGGAGGCTTTCAGGAGGTAACTCTTAGGCAATATATAATTCTATGCTAAGTATCAATTTCACAAGAACAAAGTTCATAAGTACAACCATCAATATCAACAGCCTGGCCTATTGGTCTGTGCTTTTTCACTAGGCACTGCCCATGTACTTGGGGGATTCTTGTTACTCTATTAGAGGATGTGGCAGGATTTCCCACGATGGGAATGCAATATTCTTTCAGTTATTGTGTGAGTGTCCACCCACCAAGACAACAACCCATGACCACATGAACATATTCATATTTATTCACAATTGCTAAACATATTCATTTGCCACAGAGGCATGCCTCAGGTGCAGCCCTCCCCACATATCCCCCAATCACTGACACCCCACACCAGTGATCATCCCCTGCTCCAGTTGTGACCCTTCTGCAATCCAAAACCTCCCCCATAACAAAGCCAAAAGAATCAATAGTTAAAAATAAGAAAATAAAGTAATAATAATTAAAAAACAAGTAAAATACAAAAATGAAAAAATTTTTTTCATTGTGCTTTCATCACTGTAAGATCTGTTATCTTTTATGTGCAGTGACAATTTCTTCCGTATGTTCCCCCAGTGTCTTATTTTTTAAAATTTATTTTCGAAGAAACTTTAGGTTATAGAAAAGTCACATAGAAAATATAGCATATTTAGCATTATACTTGTTAAATATATTTCCCAGAGACTTAAATCTTTGGTCTCATCATATGTCAGTTGAGCCCTGAACCTCAGCAGAGTTGCAACACCTATTTTCCAGTTCATTGGCCTCGCCAAGGCTAACTAACAAAAGGATGATGGTGATGGACAATGCCCATCCCAAAAAACAGATGGTATCCACAGCTGCAAGCAAGAGAGTTCCATTTGTCTGCCCCATGAGATCTAAACTCCCTCTCAACCAGAAACAAAGTGGGCATCAACATCCCAAATTCTCAAGATTGAGGAATGAAAAACATAAGGGGGGAATGCAACTAAGGACTAAAGTAGACCTTAATTATATCATACCACTGCTTTGTCACTTCCATGATTTCTGAAGAGAAATCCACACTAAGTCTTTCTAGGTGTCCCTTATATGTGATGTTTTGCTTCTCCCTTGCTGCTTTCAAAAATTTCTCTTTATTTTTGGCATTTGGCATTCTGAATATTTTGTGTCTTGGAGTAGTTCTGTTTGGATTTATTCTGATAGGAGTACACTGTGCTTCCTGGACATGTATGTTCACGTATTTCATGAGAGTTGGGAAATTTTTAGCTATTATTTCCTCAAGTACTCTTCTGCTCCCTTTCCCTTCTCTTCTCCTTCTGGAACTCCCATAAAATGTATTTTAGTGTGCTTCATGCTATCATTCAGCTCCCTGAGCCCCTGCTCAATTTTCCCATTCTTTTCTCTTTCTCTTCTCTCTTTTCTATTTCAGCTGTTCTGTCCTCTATGTTGCTGATTCTCTCTTATCTGATTTCAAATCTGCTGTTGCATGCCTCTACTGTATTTTAAATCTCACTTATTGTGTCTTTCATTCCATAAACTATTTTTCTATTCAAGTCTGCAAATTTTTCTTTGTGCTTGCCTAGTGTCTTCTTAATGTCTTTTATTTATTTATTTTATAGTTTTAAAATTGTCCACTTTATTCCATAAAACACTTAACTAGGTATCATTTGCAACTGAGGAAGAGATGGCCCATGAGATGGATCTATGGTAAAACACTTTAAGAAATGTAGTCCTAATTTTATACATTCCCAGGCATTTCTAGATAAGTATATCACAATGCATATATGTGGGTATCACCACTACATTTTACAGAAGTTAAAAGGGAATTATCAATGAACTTCAGCTAGCTGTCCCTTAAAATATGGGTAGGCAATTGTTACAATACCATAGTAAGTGGTTTAAAAATGTAATTTTATTTTATGTTACTCTGCTGTTACATAGGGCATAAGATTTTCAAAAGGCTTTTTGGGGATTACAGCCAGTGATTAGCAATACACAATAGTGGTCCAACTCTCTAAACAACAGTAACTAGACAAAGTGGATACCCTCTCACATGTGCACAAATCTGTATGGAAAAGTATTAAAGTTTTAGACTTGGACGTGTGTACTTTAATTTATACGCCCTTGCTAGTGTATCAAGAAATGACATGCACTTTAATTTGCCAAAAGCAATGCTTGTATTCTGGCAGCTACATGCTACTTCTATTACATAATAAAGTGAATACCAGGACTACAAAGGCAGGAGTGTAAGTGAATTTTTATTGGTAAAGGAAGTTGTCAACTTAAACAGCAGCATATAAAGAGTGAATAAGGAAACTCCCCATTGTCACAGATATACATGACCTCCATACTATATTATGTAGGAGGCATTTCAATTTGTGACGCCCAGCCAAGAAATGTCAAATGCTTTTCCATTCATTCTAATACTTATGGATTCCTACTAAAAAGGAATACATTAAGAGTATGGAAAAGTTGCTTATTGAAAGGAAATCCCTGAAGAAGAGTAAGGGAGAGAATGTAGAAATTAAGAAGTTATGTAGAATACTCTTTGTTATTAACTACATTTTCATATCTTCACAATAATACAAAACACAGTCACTTGCAGAACTGGTTCAGATTACTTAAATCTACATAAGTGTTTGGAAGTTACTTATGTTTATATGAAATGAAGCTATTAATACTTTTCTACAGCAGTATTGCACACCAGGAAGGCCAAGACAAACATAAATCAAGGAATGAAGTTTTTCCAAAGCTGCAGTGTGAAAAGACTAAACAGTTGATTCTGTACACATGAATGGGTTTTTTTTGCTATAGGAAATCCAAGTGGAATAAGGAATACAGATGTGTAAAAAGATTTCTTGAGGGGAAGGATGACACCCTGTATGCATTTAGTTTTTTGCCTGTTCTGCTACATCACATTCTTCTCCTGTAACTGTCTAATATCCATAATGTTAGGTTGTCTCTGAGCAACTGCATGATTAGGGTGCTGTCTGTGTATGAGACTTCATTCAGTGTATCAAGTTCTGTGATGGCCTCAGCAAAAGCCATTTTAGCCAGTGTACAGTCAAGGTTTGGTTATTAAGGATCTTATAGTAATTTACAGAAAAGTTAAGAGTCAGCCCCAGGTGGATTGGGTGTGTGGGTTGCATCTTGTTCTTGCTTCTATCAAATGCCTCTTGGTAAGATCCTTGGGAATTATCTATTGTTTTGTTTTCAATCATTGCCATATGCCGCTCCAGCAAGGTGCTGGAAGTAATTTCCCTTCATTTTCAGAGAGAAGAGCTTACTCTCTGGATTAGTTGCCTTGGCTCTTAAATACTTATCCAACAATTCCAGGTCTGTGGTGCAGATGGACCTCAGTTCCGACTTCACTTTCTCCTGATAGTCTTTCTTCAGCTTCAACTTTTTGTTGAAGTTGTCGGTTTTCTGCTCAATGCTCGAGATGACCTTTTAGGTGGTCCTGCGGCCACTGACCACATTCTTGACTACCAAGAGCAGGTTGTGCCTCTCATTGGACATATTGGCCCCCTGCTCCATCACAGCCTTCACACAGGTGGCCATGTCATCATAGTGCTTGGCCTGCTCGGCCAGCTTCTTCTACTGGATCAACTCCGTCTTCTCCATGGTGGGCATGAGCGGTAGGGAGACAGTGGTGTGGGGCTCCAGGGCCAGGGAGAAGAGAGAGTGGGCAAAGCATGTGGGGCAACGAGCAGCAACCCAGCTCAGGAAGAGGCCGCCTTGGCAGCCTTCCTCATCTCAGCAGCTGCTCTTTTATTTCTTTAGCCATGTTGTCATTAAACTTCATGATTTGATTTAGGAG
Source organism: Cabassous unicinctus (assembly GCA_029593785.1). Lineage (NCBI taxonomy): Eukaryota > Metazoa > Chordata > Mammalia > Cingulata > Chlamyphoridae > Cabassous > Cabassous unicinctus. The sequence goes on along the minus strand of JAQZBX010029351.1, from coordinate 9,985 downwards.
ATTTGTATGAACATCATTGATTAGTTGTTTCAAGTCCTGTGTCTCATCTGGAGATTTGATTTTTTCCTTCACCTGAGACATATCTTCTTTTTTCTTAGTATGGCTTATAATTTTTCTTTTTGCTTATGTCTAGGCATCTGGTTATGATTCTGCATTTACTCTGATGTTCAGTTTCTATTTCTTGCCTAGGGATTTACTGTTAAGTAGCTCTGTGCTACCATTGTTCTTTGATGGCTCAACTTATTCTACATATATAAGGATTGCTCTGTTTAACTGCTCAAACCAGGGCTAAGGACCCATAATGGGATGGGGGCCAGTTTCCAAGGGTCTTGAAGAGGCGGGCAGTAAAGGCTCCAGACTGACTCTTATTTATTTTTTCCCTTTTTTGCATGCACTTTTCTAGTCTGCCAGCAGATGGTGCTCTTCTGCAGCCCTCTTAGCTCAGACCCCAGACAGACACTGGGGAGGAATGCATCCACTGTACCCCCGCCCAGATAGGCAGTGCAGAAGCAATATTCTGTAGGGTGGGCCAAGCCTACCTTTCTCAGAAGCTGCTCTCTTCCCTTGGCGGGCCACACCCACTCTCCCTCTGCATTGTCAGCCATCAGTCCAGGGCAGTAAGGAGGGCGTTTGAGAAGGCAGGTTCTCTTTAGCTCCCTGCCTTCCCCAACTGGCCTGGAAATGTGCTCCCCCTGGGATGCAGCAAACCAAATTCGCTAGGCAAAATCTGAATTTGCCATAGGCTGTGTCCCTCTCTTGCCCCTTTCTTGGGGAAGAGGACCCTTCAATCCCCTCAGTCTGTAGCCACAAGCCGGGGGCTGGTGTCTGATCTGAGGGTGGGGGATGGGTGCCAGCAGCTGCTGCTGCAGCTTTTCCATGGGATCTTTCCAGCCAGCCAAGACTCCTTTCCTTCATCCCTCTCTCTTCTGGGTTGGGTCTAACCTGGTGTTCTAAGCCCTGGAAGAGTTTTCCGAAAAGTTTCTACCTGTCCTCTAGCTATTTTTCTGGGAGAGAAGTAAACCCTCTGCCTCTCTAATCCACCATCTTCCAGAAGAATGTATATTTATTTTAAAAATAGCTACTACAATTTCTACAGGAATTCTCATAGCAGACTGTCTCTAGGACTCATGAAATCGAAGACAAGTGGATGGACTGATTCGGGAAACTAAGGCCAGAGATTGTCACCTGCATGTCTTCAATGACTTCCTGATGCCGTCTAATATCCAGTTCATTAAGAATGTTAACTTCCTCAACTGCATTTTGGGTAGTCTTTGGGAAGCAAGAATTATTGTAATTTTAAATGAGCTATTATGTTCCCTCATAAACTCTGACAGAGTTAGTGGCTCTTGGTAATTGTAAATTTATTTCTCTAGGATTAACACCTGCTTATTATTAGAAATGTTCTAAGTTTATTTTTTTCAAGGCCTTTTTAAAAATCTAATGACACAGTTTCCTAATTTTCAGTCTCTCCATCCCTTTTGATTTTTGCCAGCAGGCAGCATTTGTCCTGAATTGTGTGACACTTAAACAATCCACCCTTGTAAGGCATGTTCTGCAAGGAGAGCCTATGCCTGGTGTGAACCCCTGGGCGCCATCACGTGCCTGCAGTTATAGGTTGTGTCCATTGTATTGTGGTAAATATAATAAAGGGATGTGTGTGTACACTTGGAATACTCTCAACTAACATCTTTAAATGACTGAACCTGTGATATAGAATGAACTCTATGTAGTTATCAAGCTTTTAATCCATGTGTGATTCTGTCTATATTTATTGAGTTTCTGATAGGTACAAGGAAAACACAGTTAAATTATATCTTGCCTCTGCCTTAGAGAAGATCATAATCCACCATAAACAGCATAATTCCAGATGGAAAGGAAGCAAGTCAGGGAGCAGGAGAGTGCAGCGGATCTGGAAACTAGAGTGGCTAATTTCTGAATTGGATACTTTAATTCATCTGTGAGAAAAGAAATGATTAAGGTAGGCTGTCTCTTGATATTGTCAGATATAAAGTAATAAAAAAACATTTTCAAAATAGCAAGGTTATTAAAAGCCCAAGATTTGGGATTGTTATGAGAGGACCACAGAGGGCCAGTATGCAATGCGTTTCAACATTTTCTTGAAGTTTTAGTTTGAAATGCCACTGCTAGACTTTTTGGGGAGCTATGTGTAAAATTGATCTTAAAGATCTCTTTGCTAGTTACTTCGTCTTTTATCCCCCCAATAGCACTGACTTTTATTCATTCACGGCACACCACCTGAAATGATATCTAGTGCATTTAAATCCTCCTTAATGTAAACAGCTGAACAAGTCCATTTCAACAGATACTCAATAACCCACTCAGTAAGTCACTTCAACACAGCCTCTTGACAACTCCCACACTAAGACAGTACTTTATTTTGTAAATGTCGACCCATTATTACTCCTATAGTATGGTTATATCATCTGTCAAATGTACAAGGTGACAAAAATTTTTAGTTAAATGGGGGCTGCACCTGGAAAATAAATTTCTTAAACTCCATATACATGTTTCAAAACTGCTGGGTCCCAAGTCCATCTTTGAACTCTAGGGCTGCCAGTATCATGTGCGGCATACGAAAGCTATACTATCTGATTAGCTGATTGATTCTGCATAAATCAAGTCAATGTGTCAACCTGTAACAGGCTGTGCTCTTTAACTGAACATGGCAAAATATTCATTTATTTGAAATTTACATTATTATTTGATGTCAAACAATGAAGCAAATCCCAACAGTATATATATATAAAACAGCTTTGTATTTCCATAGTGATTAATCCAGGCAGCTAACTCATTGGTTTATGCAACTTTATTGTAGAAAAATAAATCAATTACTAGCAGAGCTGTTAGTTGATCACTCATCCATTGACAACTGCCTCACTTATTCAGTGCTATATTAAACAGTGTATTGGAAGATAGATTAACTAATAGCTCCAAGCTTCCAAACAATTTAAATGAAAATTACAAAGTGTTTGAGATCCTATTTTGGAATACAAAGGGTGTTTGACTTCCAATTTCCATTCTCTGTAGAACAAGAAGAGGTCATTCCATTATTGACATGCATAAATACATCACATTAAAGGTTCTGCTGATGCTATAAATTCAATGCCAATTCTCTTGCCACATTAGTTATGAGAATAAAGTATATCACGTAACCTCAAATCTCTAACAGTGGAAGGCTTAAAGAAGTAATGCTTCTGCCTTTGACATCCGAACCTCCAGCTCCTTCCCCCTCAGAGGACTTCTTCAGCATGTCAGAGCAGCGAGGAAAGGTTTCAGTCTCATAACCAAGTTAGAGTGAAGACATTGGCCACATGATACACACGGTCCGTTTGTTAAAAACATTCTGAATCTTGGGCAATTGTTCTCTTGTAACTACTTTACAGTTTCTAAAAGCTGTTATTGTCCAAAGCTGGAAGAACTTAAGTCTTTTCAGATGGGCATGTGAATGAACAGAGGGAGGTAAACAAAAAATAAAGTAAAAAAAGGTGAGGTCTGACAGGGGAGCAGACAGATAAGAAAATAAAAAAGGAACAGTAATTTAGAGTTTATTCCAGCTATAATTCAGGTTATTCTGACTTTAGGGTAGCATCACATGGCATACTTTTGAGTCCATTCCCCAGATATTCTGTTGTACTTATCTCTGTTTTAGAGATCCATGGAATCTCTGACACTAGGGCGTCATCTGGGTTTGGATCACATAGCAGTGAGCAAATGGATAAAAGAACTTTAGAAATAGTTAAAGTAGGAGACCACTGTGATCTTAGAATATCAGACAAATGCTGCCATTACTGTTAGTATTTGGATGATAAACTCTTGTTGTAAGTGCAGCCTTAGGTGGTTTGAAGGGGTGGGCTGTAGGAAAATGAATTGTCGAAAAGAATACACCGCCTTGATATGGGCTGTCATTAGGTCCCATAATTGCCCATGAAACATATCACCCCCAACTGGACCTGCAGAACATTGTGCTGGGGGGTTATAGGCTAAATCACTAAGTTCCTTATTAATCCGTTTCAGCGCCATAGTCTGCTTTTCGTCTAGCTCCGCACTTTCTTGGTGTGCACTCAAAGGTCCCATCAAAAGTCTTGATCATCAGGGTGGGGGGAAGGATTCTGTCATCATCTTCCTCTCACACGGGCTCTGCCAGACACCGGCACAGAGGACCCAGGGCCTGCCTTAAACTGTGGCCTCGGCCTCCTCTCCCCGTGGCAGCTGGTGCCTCCCCAGCCCTACAGGGCTTGACCGCACTGTAATTTTCTTAAATGGCAAAATAAATCCTGTAAATTTAAAATTTAACAAGCATTCAAATAAACGCCCATTCCTGGCCTTGAGCATAGCTTTCTCGCTGGAAGAGGTGGGCTTAGAGGACTCGTCTATATTCCCCTGGTGTGTGCAGCCCCATCACCTTTTTCATGGAGGTGAATTTGGTGGCCTTTCACCTGTTACTTTCATTCTGTACATTTCTCTGCTTAACTGTCTTCTCAGCAGTCAGCATTGCAGCCTTAGGCTGGGCAAGGAACAGATTTGAGAGGCGCTTTTGGTACCTGATGTGAGTGACATGAGTGGGTAATTGCTGTCTGTGCCAACCCTTTATTGATACTTTAGTCATAAACTCTTTCTGAATCACAGTTTTCAGGTCATATCTTTCCTCTAGCTCTTTTTTGGGGGGGTGGTAATAAGTCTTCTTAGATCCTAAGTCTTCCATGATCTATTGTTTTTCATTTGTTAATGGTTCTTTATTTCCGCTCACTTCTGTGGATTGCCACGTCTCCATCCCCTAAGTCCTAAGTCCTTGTGCCTCTTCCCCTTGCAGTTGGCAGCCAGAATTCCTCTCTGGATGTGCTCATTGCCACTGCCAAATTTACCTGCTTCCCAGACCTCCCGGTAATGCCTTCCATTACAGGTTCTTTCTATTTGCAATTGAGCATGATGATGAGCAAACAGCTAATGCTTAATACAACTGAAAAGAATCAACTTGCTGATTTGTTAGTGACCTGACTTTTTATGGTGTTTTCTTCAAATGCTGACAGTGGTACTCATATATTACAATTCATGCCTGATGAATGGTGTCATTTGTTTTTGTTTTTGTTTTTTTCAAGATTTATTTATTTATTCTTGCCCCCGCCCCCCACCCCCCATTGTTTTTGCACTTGCTGTCTGCTGTTTGTTGTGTACTCGTCTTCTCTTTAGGAGGCACCAGGAACCCAATCTGGGACCTCCCATGTGGGAGGGAGGAGCCAAATCACTTGGGCCCTCCTCCACTCTCTGCTTGTTGTGTCTTTCATTGTGTTTCCTTGCTGTGTCTCTTCATTGCGTAATCTCACTGCATTGTCATCTTGTTGTGTCACCTCGCTGCCTGCTCACTTTCTTGCTTGTCTTCTTTTGGAGGTACTGGAATCGAACCTGGGACCTCCCATGTGGTAGGCGGGCACCCAACTGCTTGAGCCACATCTGCTTCCCCATTCGGTTTTAATGGTAGTTGTTAAAGAGATATTGGAAGTCAGAATGTTCTGGGTTTTATTCATAAACCTCAGAGGCAGCCACCAGGTTGCAAACTGCCTTTCCCAGTGAGTGAAAACGAAAAGCAATCAGGACTTTCTAGGGCAAGAGAAATTAGTACCTTTAGTATAGACTCACGAGGGGATTCTGAAAGAGAAATACTAACTAACATTGGCCAGTGCTTTCATGTCTAATCAGAAGGGAACACAATTCTTAAAGCTTCTTTAATCTATTAATTTAGGAATTTTATCCTGGAACATCAAATGCCATAGATAATGACTTTTATTTGTTAAAAGACCTCTTAAGGGAGGTTTTTTTTTTTTTTAAAGTCAATCGTATTTTTGGCTTTGTAAAATTAAACAATGTTCCAAAATGAAACAATTTTTTCCCCCAGATTCTCTTCATATCAATTTACAAAAGCTATGTTTTTGGTCTTTCTTTTCCCCTTTTCTATTTTTCCTTGAAGAAGCAGACTGAGTTGTTGAAATTGTCAGATGCTTAATTACTGAGATGGGATAAAGCTCAAAAGCTCATTGGCCTATAACTCTCTGCACAGGCTGCCTCCCCCCTGCCTTATTTTACATGACATTGTCCCTTGCTCTTGACTCTCCAGCCATATGAGCCTTCTCATTCCTTGAAGTACTATGTGCCCTGCTGCCCCAGGACCTTTGCTTACGTGCTCCATGTGCCTCTGCTCTTCAGTTCACTCCTCATTTGACTCTGTCCTCCTGTGCCAGCTCAGTCAGTACTTCGTTGACCCTCTATCCTGAAAAAAGCTCTTGAAACCAGACGTGCTATTCTGTAGTAGCACTTCCCATAAGTATAATTCTACATTTATTGATATCATTTCATGATTTGAACTCCCCTACTAAATCAAGCCCCTTATTTTTGTTTAATGTATTCCCAGGGCTCAGCAAAAGTCTGATGTACATCTGTTTTCCCTGTGGTTACCATAGGGTTAAAATTTAACATCCTAAATATGTGGTTATACAATTATATTTGTTTTGATGCCAACTTAATTTCCATTGGAATACCTTTCTGTCCTCCCACCATTTTTTGTACTTGTTAGCACTTATATTTTTGTACATTTGTATGTAGATTTATGTTTTTATGTAAGGTAATAAACGTGAAAAATCTCAACTTTTTAGCAATCAAAGAAATTCAAAACAGCAAAATTAATATTTCAAGTCAAATTCAGAAATAAAAGAAATTTGTAAATGATACAAGCACTTTACCAAGTGCTCATGGAAGCAGTACAACCTCAATAATCTACTAACGGGAATATAAATTGGTAAATTTTTGGAAACCCAAGTTGGCAATATGCATCAAAAGTCTTACAGGGTATGCAGAATTGTAATTTAGGAATGGAATTTCTAGGAAATTATTCCTAAGGTACTAATTAAGATTGTTTACAAATAATCTTTGGATAAGCTTTGCTTATATTCAGAAATACTGGAAATTAAACTAAATCCAAAAAAATGAGATATTATGTATTAAGAATTGTTTATAGAAGAAATTAAAATGACAGATACATCATGACATATTAGTGAGAAAATCTGCTTAGAAAAACAGGATTTACAGGATGATTTTTAAAGTAAATATATACATAGAAAAAATGAAGTTTGTAAACAAATGTTATAATAGTTGCCTGCATGATAGGATCAGGGGCTTTTATTTCTCTATACAGTTATTTTCTAAATTTTCTATTTATAGTGAGGAGCTATCACTACCCTAGGAAAGGAAGAAATTATTAAAAATATGTTTTCAGGCTAGAACTAAAAATTAAACAAAAACTGTCTAGTAGTAACTAACCCTATCTAGTAGTACATCTGTGTCAGAAACAATAAAGGCAGAAACCTACTTTACTATCCTCCAGGGTCTGCTTTTGGGAGAGGCAGTCCTGGGGGTTGGTGCTGGGTATGTAAGGAGCATGATGACCTTGAGTGGGTTTGCTTCCAAGGAGCCATTCGCCAAGAGGGATGACTGTGGTGCTGGATGATGACTTCTGCTGATCACAGAATACTTTGATGCTCAGCAAGGCAATGGAAACACAGTAGAAAGTCACCAGAAAGGGAGACCTAATCCTGGCTTTCTACTGCCCCTGAGCAAGTCATGTGACATCTCTGAATGTCAACTTTCACAATTATACAATAAGGAGTATAATTGATCTCTCCAGGTTTCTTCTCAGGTCTATGAATTAAAAAGAGAATGATCCCCAAGAGAGAATCAGTACCAATAAAACAACTAATGGTTTTTTTCTATAAATAATAACTGGTAACAATTATTTTCTCTCTTACGCAACATACCTACAAAACCTCTAAATTTCTATTTGGCATTTAAGCAATAGAAGCATTTAATTCCATTAACTAACTCATTACCACTGATGTTTTTTTTTCCCAACAAATAATGCTAGCCAAAAAAAGAAAAGAGATTTAGTCAAAACCAAAAAGAGATATATAGTCAAGTAATGACTCAGTTACTAGAAAGAAACGGACATTTTACCTTTGCTGGCATTGGGATATGACCTCTTTTCTCCAGGATGGCCTGGTGTTTGACAAACTACTATGAGCCATCAGGTGCTCAGGAATTTGATATAAAACAAAGGCAATTTAATTATGTTATTTACATTATGCTTTCACATACCAAAAAGTGAAACCATAATTTATAAATTTCAAAAGCATTAACATTTCACTAGAAGAAATATTCCTCATACTAAATTCAATGACCTATGAAGTGGTTATGAAATATGAGAATTTTCTATCTACATCTTCATAACATTCATCATATAAAAAATCTTCACGAGAACTGACAGTACATTACTATTTTTAAAGACCCATATGAGACCATGTTTGATTCCTTATTAAAGACCATTCAAGACATAAATTTAAGAAGAAATACAGGGTGAATTCCAGGGACTCACCCTGTCAGTATCACATTCCTAGAACTGCCAGCCTAAAGCCATCACTACAGACTTGAACATGAAATTCCTGAAGCCCACCAAGTTATCAAGAAAATCACTACCCATAAGAAAAAGGGGTGTGTGGTATTTAAGGCCACCCATGAGTCCATGACCTGAGAGGCCCCTATGAGCCACCTCAGACCAACATTACTCACGGCGGTCTTGAGGGACCCAAACGTGGTGATGGCCTGGTGCAGAGCAGCTGTGTCTGTGTCAAAGAGCAGGACAGTGGAATCTTCAGGTTTGAGGGTCACACTGCCCAGTCTGGGAAGAAAATAAAAAGAAGGGTGGCTTCTTTTTGAGGAATATCTATTTCAACTTGATCCAAAACAAAAGCCAGATTATGAGGAATTTAAATGACTACACTTTTTAAAGAAATTCAATCAAATGCTAGTCATGTATCAGCAGGTTTAATATTAAATATATAAAGCTGGATCAATCTTATCACAGTGACAGAGAATTCAAGATAAATCAATACATGCAATGAGTAGTTTGAAAATTGATTCTTAAAAAAAATACACTAAAACTTTATCTGATCTCCATTACCTAAAAGACATTCTCTGGAAACCATAGACCATACTCAATCCAATTAGAGCCATGCAGCCGCCTGACCCGGTACAGCTCCTGGGCTTGCTGCTGAAGTGTCTCCTCTTTAAGCTGATAGATGATCTCCACCTGTTCATACAGCCACACCTCAAGCCTTCGTAGGCTTATGCAGCTGTGAATCTGAGCTTTGACCTAAGGAACACAATCACGTCATTGTCACAAATGTCCCACAGGACAGTGAAGCTCTTAAGCTCTGGTGGGGTGGAGGTGTGGGGGGAAGGTGTCACAAATCCTTCTGATTTTCCAATAACATCCGTGGAGCATCTTACAAGAAATATGCAAAAACTCAAAATTTTGCCAATAATTTTAGTGGTTGGTGTCCCAAAGCCCACCAGTGGACCCCAGTTTAAGAATCCCAGCGACAGAGGCATACCTAAGCTCTAAAATCCTCCTTTAATACCCCTCCTCCTAAGAGGAAGTTTATTTTGGCTGTCCTAAAATAATTAAGAGAAAATAAAAGAATGTGTCAGGAGATACTGATCCCCCTTCAGTGTTCATATAATTTTTTAAAAACAATTTATTGAAGTATATCATTCATACATGAACATATATAAACAATAAGTGCTCAGTAAACATTGTGAACTTACAAAACAAACATGCATAACATCATACAGGGCTCCCACACATCACCCCACCACAAATACTTTGCATTGTTGTGAAACATTTATTAAGAAATTATGACTGTGAATATTCTCGCTGACCTGATTTTGTGATAATCAGGGTAGGCTAAATATTTGCTATGTGAGAAACCATGCCTGTGTCCCCAGACCTAGTTTTTCTCCCTAGGCCTGGTTTTTAGAATGCTGGTAATAAACTAAGCCTGATTTATTATATGACCATCCTGTATGGGAAAAGACTGTAACTCTGGGTATCTTTGGTCAACCTTAAGAGATATAGCAGGGG
>JAQZBX010029350.1:0-27353 GCA_029593785.1 Cabassous unicinctus | reverse complement strand
AGTAAAAAAAAAAAAAAAAAAGAATTGGACATAAAATATGAATATTTTTGAGGTGAAGTGGTTTCATACATGCAGACTGCCTTGGGCACCCTGTATAAAATAGGGACTGTTTACCCTAATTAAATCATTTTGATTCTACAAGGTCAAATAAATCCCCCTGAAAATTAAGGCTCGTTTTTGAACTGCATTTACTGTGCAATTGCCTCAATATGGCCAGTTTCCTGTCTTATTCAAGGAGGATTGCTTTGAAAACAAATGCGAGCTAAAATAACGTACCCCATTCTTAATGTGAAGCATTGCATGGTTAGAGGCCACGTGAATTTCCTATCACAATATCAGGAATAGGGACACTAATATTCCTGCGGCACCTATTATAACGCCAGTGCTTTTCAGAAGTTATCACAGCCAGTAGAGAACTCAAGGAAAATGGCAGTAGAAATGCGGGAAAGGAATGATTGAGTCTGAGCAATTCACTAATTGTCACATGGAAGATACATTGCTCAAACCCCAAAGTTGTTCAGAAGAAACCCTCCAGAAGGGAAAGACATGGGTTTGTGATATTGTTGTTCATTTTACAAAACCCTGAAAGATGACGTTGGGGATTGAATCACGTCCTGCATAATAAACATGTTCAAGTCTTGCTCTGCGTTCCTGTGGGTGTGAACCCATTTGAAAACAGGACCCTTTGAAGATGTTATTATTAAGGTGTGGACTCATTTGTGAGTAGGATCTTTGAAAATATCCTATCTGGATGAAGTCAAACGGAATCAGGGTGGGCCTTCATCCATATGGCTGGAGTCCTTATAAGCAATGGGAAATGGATGCAGTCAGTCAGAAGACGCCAGAAGTCAGTGGAAGTCAGAGAAACAGACACAGGGAGCGGGAGACAGCCACACAAGGCAGGGTTGCTGGAAGGCCACAGAGAAAGCAAGCCCCGGCAAACCAAGACTATGAAGTAGAATAGAAAATAATCAAAATAAAAGTTTTTTTTTAAGATTTTTTTTTTTTTTTCTCCCCACCTCCTTGTTGTTTGCTCTTGCTGTGTCTGTTCGTCTTCCTTGTTTCTTTAGGAGGCACTGGGAGCCAAACCCAGGACCTCCAATGTGGGAGGGAGGTGCCTAATCGCCTGAGCCACCTCTGCTCCCTGCTTTGCTGTGTCTCTCATTGCTTTTCCTCCCCGTCTCTTGTTGAGTCATCATGTTGAGTCAGCTTGCTGTGCCCGCCCATCGTGTCAGCTTGCTGTCTTCTTCAGTAGGCAGTGAGAACCTCCACTCCCAGCTTTGTTGTGTCTCTCATCATGTTTTTCTTCTTGAGTCTTTTGTTGCATCAACTTGCTGCACCTGCCCATCATGCTTTAGTTTGCTGTCTTCTTTAGGAGGCACCAGGAACCGGACCAGGTACCTACCTCCCATGTGGTTGGTGGGAGCTCAGTCACTTGAGCCACATCCGTTTCCCCAAAATGAAACCTTAATTCAATTAGTTCCTGTGGTGGCTGGGAGCCCATAAAAGGCAGGGTCCCTCAAGGGTACCCAAAATGTATATTTTAAGGTGTAGGATGCACAACAGCATATAGCCATTGCATTTTAAATTAATCCTAATCCTAATACTGATGAAATAATTCCAGCTACTTTTCTTGCCTGAAGTCTATGGGCCCAGACACAGGTTTGGGGGCTAGCCCAGTCTCACAGAGAAAGAAATTATTAGGGCTTGCTTCCTGAGTTCTGGAGCAAGAAAGTATGGTAGCACTTTAGACAAACATTTAGGAGATTGTAAATTAGAAAGAGATGTAACATTTTGAAATTACAGGGCCTTTCAGCTTCATAGCATTAAAACAAATATGAAAAGGTCACTTCAACAGCATTTGAAATTTGAACCAGTTGGTAAGTCAATAAGTCACTATTATATCACCAATATAGGTAATTCCCAGTTCATGAGTCAATCTTTGCCTGAGGTTCTAGAGCAATAGTCTAAAGGTCTATGGGACAGACCCTAACAATATTCTTGTTCTCTGCCCTAGCGAATGCAAATACAAGTGACAAGAGCATTGGAGAGATGATTCTTCATGGAAAAACACTGCTGGGTGATGCATCCAAACAAATGGTTTAAGCAGACGGGTTGAGTATGTGAAAGAAATGAGGTCATATCTATGAATTCAGGCTGTGCACACCAGCATTTGAATAAGGAGGAGGGGGATGGAGAGGTGGAAGGAGCAGCAGCTTTGAAAAGTCCACAATAGTACCCAGTGACATTTTGGTCTGTTGATGCACATTTTCCAAGAATACATTATGGTGATCCTGGGGCTAAAGTCATAAAACATTTCTGCTAACTGAAATTTTTTAAAGTGTTTAATTTTGGTGTATGATGCCCTTAGACTCAAAAGATTATCAGCTTAATCAGAAGGGGGGGAAACACATTCTCTGAGTAATAAGCAAAAAGAATTCTTTGGCAGTTGGGGGCAATGGTGGGCTTTTTTGTTGGTGACAATAAAAAATTTATAGGGCTGGAAGCTGAGAATCCAAAGGTAACCAGATGCACTCATAGAACACAGATAGCTCAGCATGATGAAGAGGATTTTTTTTTTCTAAAGGATTTTGAAATGTCCCAGGGCTGCGAGATGGGTGCCAAAAAATGATATTCTACCTGAGGACAGCTCTGCATTGGCAACAGAAGAAGGACTTGGAGAGAAAGGATGGATCCATAAGAGATTTTTCAGAATGATTTCACTGCAGGTTCCATAATACAAATTCTCTCCTCCATCTTATTTACAAAATTATCAGCAAATTCCACCTCACTCATTGATGTTTTTGTATGAATGGATGCTTGTGAGAACTAATAAAAGAGGTATCTAGTTCTAGGTTCTACTGAGATTGAAGTGAAAACAGAGTATACAAGGGAACAAAGACAAAATGTCTACCAGAAAAGAAGATAAATTTTTATTCCAAATTGTGCTGCTTCAAGTTTAAAGGCCTCTAATAAAACCAGTGCCTTCTAGGGGCAAAGAGGAGACAGGTGGCTGCTTTCCACTGGTGATGGTGCACAATCTTGTCACCATAAAGGCCTCTTTTCATCGTTTATCTCCCCTGAGCATCATCCTTTGAAAGAGTTTTGTCTTGCAAACTGCATTTGCTAGGTAATAATACTTCTTTAATTAAAGACACATATATCTGACACCGGGGCCACAATGACTTGATTAAATTCCAGCTGCTATTTATTTCTCCCAGCAGACTTTTATTTCTTATAGTATTGTTTCTATAAGAGACAACAAGTAGGGATTAGAATAGGACAATACCAAAGACACAGTAAGGGTAAACGTACAAATTATTGATTCAACTCAGGTTTCTGAAATATCAGTGGACAAGTGCTCCTCCCACTGCTAAAGATAAGTGGCAAAGCCATTGCAAGAAGGCTTGAAAGTAAAGAAATGAAAATGGATATCGGTAATAAAGTATAAATATGGATTCATTAATTATGGCCAATGTCCCATACTAATGTAAGATGTTCATAACAGGGAAACTTGGGTGTGGTATATATGGGAACTCTCTGGGCTATTCTGCAATTTTTTGATCCACTTACAACTATTCTAAAATAAAAAGGTTATTAAAAATTGAACATAGTGGCTACATATTCCTCTGACTGAGGCAAGCATGCTAGAGGCAGGATAAAGTCCAAATGGTCTCATTGCAGGCTCTTATTATCAGAGAACCCAGGCTAGCATGATCTTTACCTAGTTTAAGAGCAGTAGGGACAGATGCTGTGGAACGTGGCCTGAGCCCAGCACCTTGCACAGAGCAGGTGCTCCCTGTATTTCTTGTCAATCACTTGATTAATTTAGAACTGTCTCTAAGCCCATGCTGAGTCAAGAACCAGCTCCTGGAGAAGGAAGTATCCGCTGTTCTCTCCAATTAACTCCAGAGACTACTCTAAACACCGCTTAATACTTCTCTCCCACCCACACTACTTACACCTGAAAAAGAAAAAAAAGAGAAAACTCAGCTCTGCCTTCTTCCTTGCTGAGAAGAAAGCAGCCATCAGATAAGAAACCCCTAACTTCCAGCCCTCCAGCTTGGCTCATTAACGCATTTGCCTTTGCAGTCAGGCGTCAATCCTTCACTGTCACCTTAATTAAAAAAAAATAAAAAAATAAAAAATTAAAGGTGCACCCTCCTCTGGCAGACTCTAGGCCTGAGCCCTCGCCTGGCATCTCAGATCCACCCTATCCCATCTCCTGCCATCTCTTCACAATCCTTACTTAGAAATCATCCCATTTCTCCTGCACCTTTAAGCTCTCTTCTGGCTCTTTCTCTGCAGCAAACATACCCAATTCTTCCCTCTAAACAAACGCTCCAGGAAACAAGCCAAACTCCCTCTCTTGCCAGCCCCTGCTACTACTTACCTTCTTTCCTCTTCACAGTTAAGCTGGCTGCTCTGTCTGGGTCTTCTTCACTGCTTCCCCTTCCTCCGCTTGGCTAAGGACTTGTATTCAGAGGGCCTCATTTTCGGCCTGTCCTCTGCTTACTGTGCGTGCTCTTTCCTAAATGAACTCAGCCACACTCCCAGCTTCCCCTACCATCTGTACGCTGGTGCAGCCTCGGTCCCCACATGCCTCTCTGGTGAAGTGCAGGGCCCCAGCGTGTAGAGACAACGGCCCCCGGGCACCGCCACTTGCTAAACCTATCCCAAACTAAACTTCTCCCCTGGCCCCCGACCCAAACCAGACTTCTCCTCCTGTGTTCCCTAAAACAACCTGGGAAAATAACCCCAGAGTTCATTTCAGCTGCTCCTCCCTTGCCCTCGCATCCGCCACTGTCAGCCACCAAATCCCGTGAAGTCTGGATTTCGTCTCTCAGGTCCGTCCTTCACATCTGCCACTTCTTTGGCTTGGCCTGCATCGCTTCTCTCCTGGATGATTCTAATCATCTCCTGGCGAGTCTCCCCATCTCCAAACCTGCTCGGTACTGCTACTCTGCAGAATTATTTTTCTAAAATGCCAATGATTGCTTCACTTGTATGTTTAAAAATCACCAGTGACTCCTCATTCTTTTTAAACTAAAGTTCACATTCCAAAGAACTGGGAGCTGGAGAAAAGGGCCTTCGCGGAGCAGTTTGTGCCTCCTTCTCTGACTTTATTTCCTATCCCTTCCCTGTGCCATTCCACCACCACTACCACCACCCACCCACACTCCACCACACAGCCCAGGCACGCAGCACATGGCTTCCCATCCTCGGGCCTTCAGATCTGCTACTCCCACCACCTGGAACACTGCACTTTTCTTCTCTGCCTGGATCCCTTCAACTTTGGGTTTAAGAGTCTCTGGAACAATGGACTAAAATAGACTTATTATTATTCCTGTAATGGAAGAACTTTTATCACTGATATAAAGGCAGTGGCCACCAGAGGCTCTGAGAGAGGGAGAGGGAAGAATAAGTGTAACATGGGGGCGTTTTCGGGACACTGGAATTGTCCTGCACGACATTGCAATAATGGATACAGGCCACTATACATTTTGTCATAAGTAAAATTATGCGGTACAAAGTGTAAACTATATTGTAAACTATAGTCCACAGTTAGTAGCAATGCTTCGATATGTGTTCATCAATTTGAACAAATGTACCACACTAGTGAAAGATGTTGTTAATGTAGGAAAGTGTGGGAGGGGTGGAGAAAATGGGAATCCCCTATATTTTTTATGTAACATTTATGTAATCTAAAGCTTCTTTAAAAATAAAAATTTAAAACTTAAAAAAAAAAAAAGTCTCTGGGAAGCCTCCTATTACCATCCCCTCTCACCCCCAGGGGTAGAGATTTCCCTCTTCTGTGCATCAAGCCATCTCTCTTCCACTGTGCTGGCTGTGTTGTGTGTTGTATATAATTCTAGTTTATTTCTCTGTGTCTCTCACGAGACTATAAACCAAAGCAACAGCACTTAGTCAGGATCTTATTTGACCATGGCCCTGTTTAGGATGAAGATCCCAAGAACACATGGGATCATCCAAATGTAGAGACAATCTGCACCCAACTGAGCCTGACCGAACCCATCACTAAAGCAGGTCCCCTGTGAGGTCCGGGGACAAGCCAGGCATTGAGGAGTGACAGATACAGCCTGGAACTTTGATGAATTACAGCCTGATATATTTGGCAGACCCACTGCTTATTAATTCCCAGTTCACAGACAGAGAAATAAGTAAGACTCTCTTCTAAAAATAAGCACGTTCACGTTCTTACCGCAGGCACTCCCAGGCCTTCATTTCCCCTGAATGCAGCAAGCAAATTCAATTACATTATTCAAATCCAACTAAAGCATTTCAGCAAATATTAAGTATTCAAATCACTTTGGAGGAAGGATTGGTATGTCTTAGAGAGATGAATAGACACAACATATTAAAGGGATGCCAGACTCATCCAGGTGGATTTCAGCTTCTAATTTCCACAGTTTTTAATTTCTTTAAACAACTGGGCCCTATGTGAGATCTGCTTGTTCTCATCATTTGGGAAGACTTGTGTTTTAAAGGGCCCAGTTAAATACAACTTTGTCCTAGGGTCGCTGTGGGAAGTCCGTTTCTATTTTAGCTAATTGATATTGAATCAGTTCTGTCATTCCTGGATTTTCTGTAACTCGCCACACGCCAATTAATCAAGTTACAGAGATTAGCACAGGGGAGGTTACTGCATGAAAGCTCTGTACTGCAGAACGCAGACTTTATTTTCTCCCTGCTGCTTGTCTCATTTCCTCGCCTTGCAATGAGACTTTGTGCCAGAGGAATAATGGAAAGAGATTTGCAACAGTCAATGTTCTATGGTGAAAGATGCCACAAAAACATGTCAGTGGCTGAGAAGCAATTTTTGTGCCAGGAAGCCAAACAAAATATTGGCTGCCAGGGGTGCTGTATAAGATGAGAAACTCAAGTTTCACATGAACGAGTTCCTCTGCTTAAACCTAAGCTTTATGAGGGAAGCCCCTTCCCACCTCCACACTAGCCCTTCATTTTCAACATCAAACAGGTCCTTGATGGAGAATACGGCCTTTACAAACCCCCCAACTTCCCCTCACTGAAGCCTCCAGGAGAGGAAACTCAAGTTGAATGCATCATAGAGGCTATGTAGCTACTTGTTTAGTGACAAAAATACATCTTCTCAAGAGGCCAGGGTCAGAGGCAATCCCCAGGACAACAAGGTACAGCCTAAGTGACTACTCAGGCTATCTTGGCCTGAGTCAAAGGCTTCCCTCTCAGAGCTGGCAGCAGGGCATCTCCTGCTCTGACTCCTTGCACTCCCTGCAAAGGTACTGCCAAATGTTTCTGTGTGTTTCCAAAATCTGGCCAGTTGTTTTGCCTGTTTTTATTAACCCTGACATAAGATGACAAGTGTACTTTTCAGCACTTTTCTTCTCTTAGGGATTCTCCTCGGTATACCAATGGGAGAAGAAAGTATATAAATATTGCGCCAAGCTCTAACCTATACAGGGAAAGTATCAGACGCTTCAATCAGTCAAGGCAAGGAAGCTACATGTAGCTGTATGCAAACTACATGAGAGACGAAATGTCTGCATGTGCTGGGACAAAAAACAACAACAGAAAACACTCCGTCAAAGCAACACCAAAACGCATTCCATCCTGGTGCAAACTGGTTCTTACAACCACTGCCATTTAAGGAGGAGACAACGTCATCCATTCTGTCATCAGCTTTTAAATTATGATTGCTCACCATCCTTGTCCTAGGCCATGATGACAGATCAAACAGAGAGAGAGAGAGAGCATTTTCTTATTCAGGTGACTAAAAGCTCATTCATGATGTCAGTGGGTGAAACAGAATGGGACCAAGGCCCCATCTGAATTCTGTCACCTACTCTAAAGGGAGAAGACAAAAGACATATTACTATATAAAGGAAGAAGATAGAAGACACACTACTCATCAGTCAGCTACTGACGGCAGTGGTTTAAAAAAAAAGTTAAAAGAAGATCAGACCAGCAAAGTAAGACCCACGAGAAATTTGATTCACAGCGATGACATTCTGGTAAATCTATACCAAAAGGCAAAGGGAACAGACATCTATTCTTAAGATAAAGGCAAAGCGATAGGAGAACTAGCATTTGCTGAGCACCTCTGTAACCACGACTTGGGCATCACCCTCATTTTAAGTAAAGAAACAGAGGTTCAAAATTGTTGGATGGCTTAAATACAGACACCAGAGAGTGAGTTGCAGAGCCAGGATTTGACTCTCACCAGCTCAAAGGCTAGCAACATTTGCAGAATACCACAGCACCACCACCTGAAAGGCCACAGATGGGTTCCAAGAGCCAACGCCTCAAAAGTTCAAGTCCTTTTTATTTGGTCCTGAAGGAAGTTCAGAATTCCATATTCTTCCACTTTTATATACTAAGAAAGGCTCTTTACTAGGAACTAAGTGGTTTACTAAGGGTTACTAAAATGGGGCTTCCACAGAACAAATTTAAATAGTTATTACAGTTGATTGGAGATTCTCTGTTCTACCACAAAAGTCTGGTTGCCCAAGAATGGACCACACCAAAAAGCTCCTAATGCCCTGGAACACATTTGAAAAGTTGAAATCAGCACAATTCTCAGGAAAGAAACTATCAGTAGGTCTTCAGTGGTATATGGGCAGGTTATAGATGTCAAATGCTGGCAGAACCTTTTAACAATAAACTCTTGTTCGTCTAGCCACAGCATTATGAATAAATTTGTTTTGGGTTCCCTGGTAAACCCTAAGGCATATATTGATGTATGATGGCATTGACATCTAACAACTAGACTTTAAAATTATATTCAAGACCTCGTAGTTGAAATAAGAATCACTTATACCACTACTACCAAAGTACAGGTATACAGAGTCTCCATTGTCCCACTGCCAAGCTCCCTGTAGAATAATAGCACTTTGCCATTGCTGAGTCCTCTTCTGCACTGAAAAGGGGGAAATATTGGAGCAACTGAACTGAAAGGTCTCTCGCCTTATCTAGGAGCCCATGGCTTACAAACACTGAGAACCATGACCCTGTAACTCATCCTCCTACTCAGAATCCTTATAGTGATAAAGTTATCTTTTCCATTTGTCTAATGTAAATACTTCTGTAGCCTGATAAGCTTAGCTCACAAATCTTAAACAATAAATACCATACATTATCTAAACCCGAACATATAAAAGAACTCCAAGGGTCAACTTCTTCTGGATGTGGAGTGAGATCTCTTTCCTGCAGGCTCCATGCTACCCAACTCTGTACCTCAGGCCCATCTCCGGGTAGCTTTCTTAAACGTGCCTACTCTTCCTTACTAGCATTCTAAATATGGACCAACATTTCTATTTCTTGGTTCTGGGATGGATACTACGTAAGAATGTTTCCTATCCCAGGAGAGAAGTTTTCAGACTTAGGCAGAAACTGTCCTCTTGGTTCCCCCAAAACACATTCATCTCCCCCTCCTGTTCCTAGACAGTCTCTGATGTTGAACTCCTGACTTGGCTCCCAATCCTCAAATCAACCCAGTGGCTGACATCTGCTCAATCCCAAGGTTATGCACCATTCTCTGCCTTCCTGTAGCTACCTTAACCCTACCTTCTGCTGATGTTCATGTAATCTACCACCAAAGACAATATGATCCAACAAAAGTATTAAAAAGAAGCACCAGAAATGAGAAGAGAGAGAATTTCTGGGAGAAAATCAAGAATAGCTTATTCCGTCTACTACAAAGTTAGTTTGGCAATTACCCACATGGAGAATGAAACCATTTCCTTGATGCTGATTTCGAATTTCATAATCTAATCCAGGAGCCCATAAACCCCTTAAACTATATGCAAAAAATACTGTGCATATATGTGTTTGGGGGTGTGTCCAAAGCTTTCATCAGATTTTGAAACAGTAAAAGAAAAAAGACTAGGAATCATTGTTATGATGAAATGCTACACATCATATACAAAACTGTATCAAGTTTCTATACAGTTGAAAAATAGCCAGATAGTGTTTAGATAATGTATCTAACTTATGAAATCTCTTATTTTATCTTTCAAACTTATTTGTACTAACAAAAATTCACAATTTCACAGACACCTACCCCAGGATGAGTGAGGAGGATGACCATAGGAAGGAGGTACGAGGGCCATACCCCAGAAAGGGGACATATCAAGTACCTGTTAAATGGGAAATTATTTGTCAAAAAGCAGCAGTGTCATCTTTTACAGTCACGAGTAGACTCAGGTATCTGAACAGAAAATTTAACTGGGTGTATGTCAAAGGTTGCTAATGGGTTCTGGAGGCTGGTTGATAAACAACAATTCCTTCTCATCTACCATTCCACCTGCATCTACCAAGCTGAAAATGTGAAATTATTCCACTCTACCCTGTATGAGTAGCATTCAGTGTTTTGCACCAGGCAAAGAAACGTAGACCATAGCAAGGTGTGAAGTCTACTTGAAAGAGCATAATACTGCTATGAAAGTATTTTTGCTACTTTCACACACCACTTTGGCTAGTACAAAAAAATATTGTTACTGGAATTACGTGAATTAAGTAAAACCTAATGAGGCTTTTTTGGCCTCCAAGAGCAAATGTAGAATGTAAATGGCAATATTTTTCCTGAGTACTTGCAGGAATGAAATATAATGGATATTCATCTGTTTTTCTCTGGATATTATTATTGGTTCAGAAACACAAGCATTTACCCTTCAGAAGACCCTCCATCCATTACGCATTCCATAATGAGATCCAGTAACTAGAGAGTTTCCCCACTACCGATATTATATTCAGAAATTTTTAATTAGAATGACAAAGAAACATTTTTGCCTTCCTAAATGTGACTTTTTCTTGCAATCCTTTATTGGGTGAATAAAAGCCTATCTCCCTAAAGACTTCCAGACATTCAGGAAAGGGAGCAAGTCTACTGTGCCAATTATCAATCTATAGCTTCTGTAGCCGTTTGGCAATTTGATGTAATTATGAATTCCAAAAATACAATTGGATCATGCTTGTAAACTGATCTGTTAATCTGGGCATGATTAAGTTATGATTAGGGTGTTGACTGGGCCACATCAGTAGGGCGTTGAGCCCCACCCCTTGGTGGGTGGGGCAAGAAAATATAAAAGGCATCACAAAGAACAGAGCTGCAGCAGTTCTGAAGTTGGAGTTTTGATGTTGGAGTTTTGATGTTGGAGAGAAAGCCCCAGGAGAAGAGAAGCGAGCCATTCACCTGATAGTCTACAGCTGACCTTGTGGAGGAAACAGGAGCTAAGCCTGGAGAGAAACGCAGCCCTGGGAAGAGAGGAACCCAGGAAGCCTGAACCCTGGCAAACAAACGTCAGCAGCTGTCTTGCTCCAACACGTGGCAATGGACCTCAGTGAGGGAAGAAACTTAATGCTTTCTGGCCTGGTATCCGTGGACTTCTACCCCAAATAAATACCCTTTATAAAGACCAACCAATTTCTGGTATTTCACATTAGCACCCCTTTGGCTGACTAATACAGCCTCTCAGTCACAAATCAATCCTTCATTGTCTGCTCTGTGAAAATTAAGTTGGGCCCTTAAACTATTTTGTCCTTTGGCAGCAGCACAGTGGTAAGCTTTGACACTAGAGGGCGCTGGAGAGACATTAAAGGAGGAAGGAAACCCGCTGGTTCCAGTGTGCTCCTCTCACACAGCCCTGCAGTACAGATGGCAGCACCGGGCTCCCCCAGTGGCCAGCAGCAGTCTAGGGCAGTTTAACAGCAGAATGCCTCCTCTAAGACACCTCCCCCAAAATAGTTTTCCCCTAGAAGTCAGGTTTCCAACAAGTTCCAGCATATGGACATCCAGCAAATTGCACCAGTGCGGCACCACTGCCACTTTACACCCCATTCAGTGAGCCACAGCTGAGGGAGGAGGCTCTTCCTCAGCCCCAGGGGTGGGGGCTGCTCCTTATATCTGCCAGTCCTGAATCCTTTAGAATGCTCTTTATACCTTAGTATCCAGGTCCTCACTCCTCCAATCCTCTGAGTTAGAGTTGATTAAGTCTTTGTTAAACGTTTCCTGTTCAAATTAGTGTGTGGTTTCTGTCTCCTGGATACACCTCTGGAAAGATGGAGGATGTGAAATAGCTGGTAATGGGCAACCACAAAAGCAGGCAGGTGAACTGTCACATGGTTAACCATGTTGGCTACCATCTTTTTGCAAAGCAGGAATTGCCAGACAAGAATGAAGGACGCATCTGAGTGTCACATTTGCTGACTGCTACTCTGTGCCGGTTCCTGGGTTATGGTGGAGAGGCACAAGATGACAGAGCACCACCCTAAGTTGCCTAACCAGGTGCAGACACCAGACGTACACAAACCAACAGCTCAAGGTGGTGAGTGTCGAAGGCTATGTGAGCGTCACGAGCAATAAATGCTAAGGGGCAGTGACAGTGTCTCAGGCTGAAAAGCTAATAGTGTCTGCTTTGTCATGAGCATAAACGAATTATCAGCAAAAACTCTGCACCCCAGAAGAGGCAATCCCTCTTTAAATAGTCCTTCCAACGCCCTTTTCTCCTCCAAATATGGGTTATTACTCAAATACAATACACCACGGGCTTCTTGCTGTGCACTATCAAGAGATATGACTAAGTAAACATTAGGGTAGAGAAAAGGGAAAAAAAGCGATTTCAATTTAACTGCATCTTTGACTGGAGGAGTCCTTCCTCAAAGATTTTAAAGAAGAGATTAGAGAAACATGGGGACTGTAATCTATCAAAGCCAAATAAAAGTGCCTTCAATAAAGCTCCTCAACATGGGGCTATTAAGGAAACCCAATAGCCACATGGTGGAGAATAAAACGCTGTCATTCACTGAAAGATAGCATAGTGATTCGGGGCAGAAAGCAGAAATAAAGAGGCTGCCCTTGGCTCACCACAAGAAAAACATCACTTGAAAAAAGAAGCTCAAAATCAGGAGGGTTCTAATTAACCATCTGGAAAGTGGGAGAGAACATCAAAGGCAGCGAATGAGAAATTTTCTCCTGATAAAGGAGGGAGGTTTTCTGACAAGGATAAACCACGAAGGATGCCAAAAGGATCGCTGAAAATGAAGGATACTGCCTCGAGGGTTTCTCATTGCAGGCAAGGAGCGCAGACTATGGAAGGAACCCTTAAGCACACTCCCACATGAACAAATGGGGAAATGACAGCAATTGTTGTAAAAAGGGAGGGAGGGGATATGAAATTGACAGACAACCTGATGGAAGCAACATCTCAACAATGAGTAGTGGTCAAGAATATCTCAGAAGGTTATTTTCCAGTACGCTGTCATTCATCTCTTCTATAACATTATTTCCTCCTGTTTATGGGTGTATATTCATGAATTATATATCAATTACACAATCTTTATAACTTCTCCATAACATAATTATGTCTTTGTTTCTTAAAGTCTAAATTTTTGGATTTCATGGACCAGAAAAAATTTCAAAAAGTTCGAAGCACTAAGATAAGTTTGGCAATACTTTATTTTGCCAAATACAGGCATATTTTAAAAATAATATTACTCTCACTTCATAAAAGAAAGAATATTTTAAGACTAAAGAAAGTCGTAAGAAAATCATGTCAGGATAAAGGAGAGCCCTTTAAAGTGAATAAATATACCTTTATAAAAATTGCTACACTGTCCTTATATTTTTTATTTTCTTGTAAGATCAATGAAAACTTTGTAAAGGGACCCAGACTAGTTAATAGAGTCAGGTTTGAGAACCATTAGCCAAGAGGATGAGTGACAAGACAAATACACATATTCTTACCCGAAATGAAAAGAAAAAATAAGAAATACTTAGAAAACCACTTTTGTTTAAGAATAATGAGACAGAAGCAGGGAGGGAGAAAGGCTCAGCATGAGTTATCTAGAAAATTCAGCAGGAAATAATGCGTGCATATGGGTGTGTGGGTGAGAGAAAGAGCCTGGATGAACGTGGCCTAGAGGATGAAGACTAACTAAGGAAAAAAGGCGTCTGTGGACAAGACTGAAGAGTTAGCTGTCGCATATGGGCCGCTCACACCGCTCCTGACTACACCCACAGGAACCATGCACAGGCGGACGAAGAAACAGGACAAGGCAAGTACAGCTTCTCTGAGTCCTGGTGCCTGTATGTACTTTTCTAAAAAATAAAATTTATATCATTCATACAGGAACATAGATAAACAGTAAGTGCATAGGTAAAGTTGTGGACTTACAAAATCAATATGCATATCATCATACAGGGCTCCCATACATCACCCCGCCAACAACACCCTGCATTATTGTGAAACACTTGTCACGAACTATTAAAAAAACATCGACAAAATATTACTATCAACTATAGCTCACATCTTACATTCGTGTATTTTCCCCAGATCCCACCTGATTATTAACACCCTGTATTAGTATTATGTATTTGTTATAGTTCACGAAAGAACGTTCTCATATTTGTTCTGTTAACCACTGTCCCTCTTCCACCACTGGGTTCCCTGTGTTATATAGTCCCATGCTCTGTACAATCCATTCAAAGCATATTCTCATATTCTCACAGAGTTGTGCTGTCATCACCTCAGTCAATTTTAGAATGTTCTCATTACTTCAAAAGGAAAAATCCCATACCCCCTTTTGCCACCCCTATTGTTGTCCCTTAGAATTGATATAGTATTTTCTTTGACATTGCTGCAAAAATATTTTAATGTTACTGTTAGCTATTGTCCACAAGTTACATTAGTTGTAATTTTCCCCTGTATCACCATATTCTAAACACTTTGTAAAAGAAGAACATTCTTATATTTATACTATTAGCCACAATCTTCATTCACCACTAAAATCACTGTTTTATATATTCCCTAGATTATTCTCTAGCTTCCTTTCAATTGACATTTCAATTGACATTTAGGTCCATAGACTATATATGGCCATATATGCACTTTTTAATTAATATTTTTAAATCGGATTAAATAGAAATGGGATGGGCTCCCTCTGATGGGTCTGAAAAATCCATGCAGCTCGCCATTTTTTTCCAAAATAAATGTCTCAATAAATGCTTTGTAAAACAATTGTTCTGAAGCCACAGAAGAGTGGTTCTCAAACATTTTAGTTTCAAATTTTTTCTACACAATTAAAAATCCTAACATTCTGCATCACTTGCAAACCCCATTAAACCTCCCTCCCTCACAGGTAAGCACTTTCCTGATTTTGGAGTTTATCATTCCCACGTATTATTTCCACAAAAATCTATATATTTATCTAAGAGGAAAAAATTGTGTGTGATGTGTGTATATGTGTGTGTGTGTGTGTGTGTGGAGAGAGGTGGAGGAAGAGGGAGAGAGATGCAGTGACAGAAAGAGGGAGGGAAGATGGGAGAGAAATCATTAGCAAGTAAAAGAGGACATGCTTTGTTGAGTGTACTTTGAACATCTAAAAGAGATATTGTAATTTAGTATCACTCACAATTTCTTTCTTTCCCACAACACTATTTTTAAACCTCGTCCATCTGACAAAGTTATCTTTAGTTTATTTATTTTAATTGCCATAACATATTCAATATACAAACTAGAGGCCATTTTACTTATCTTAACTTCTATTATTTAAATTTTCAAACCTTTTAATGTGGTAACAAATATAAACCTGAAAATTGCCATTTCACATTCAAGTAGTATTAATTACATTCACAATATGGTGCTATCATCACCGATATCAATTACCCCTCTTTTTCATAACCTCCAACAAAAACTCTCCGCCCATTAAGCTGTAACTTCCTTCCTGCTCCACTCCATTCCACTCCACAAACACACATACATACACACACACACACACACACACACACACACAGAAATCTATAAATTACTACCTGTCTCTATACAGTATGCTTCTTCTGCATGTTTCATATAAGTGAGCTCATATAATAATTGTCCTTTTGTGTCTGGCTTATTTCACTCACCATGATGTCATCAAGGTTCATCCATACTGGAACATGTATCAGAACTTCATTACTTTTTATGACTGAATAATATTCAATTGAGAATATATACCACATTTTGTTTATCCATTCATGTTGATAGACACTTGGACTGCTTCCACATTTTGGCTATTTTGAATGACACTGCTATGAACATTAGTGTACAAATATCTGTTCAAGTCCTTACTTTCAACTCCTCTGGATATACACAAAGAAGTGGGAGAGTAGGTCAGATGGTAGTTCTATTTTGAATTTTCAGAGGAACCGCCAAACTCATCTCCACAGTAGCTGCACCATTCTACAGTGCCACCAGCAGTGTAGATGGCTTCTTATTACCCATATCCCAACCAAAACTTAACTATTTTCTGCTTTGTTATAACAGCCATCCTAATGGGTATAAAGTGGTATCTCACTGTGGTTTTGATTTGCCTTTCCCTGAAGATCAATGATGTTGAACATCTTTTCATGTGTTTACTGGTGATTTGTATATCTTCCTTAGAGAAATGTCTCTTCAAGTCTTTGCCCTTATTTTTTAAAAAAAACAATTTATTGAAGTATATAATTCATACATGAACATACATAAACTATAAGTGTTCAGTAAACATCATGAACTTACAAAACAAACATGTATAACATCATACAGGGCTCCCACACATCACCCCCAACCCCAAACACCCTGCCCTATTGTGAAACATTTGTTAACAAATCATGAAAGGGCATCGTCAAAGTATTACTACCAACTATAGTCCGTATCTTCCTCCCTTATACTTTTTTTAAAGGATGTATTTATTTTTTTATTTACTTTTATCCATTTTTACCACCCCCCACCCCACCCCACCCCTCGTTTTTGCTGTTTCTGTGTCCATTCACTGGGCAACTCTCTGTGTCTGTTTCCTGCCCTCTCTTCTCATCCTTCTCCTCCTGTCTTCACTGGGATTCAATCCTCGGAATCTCCGATGTGGGAGAGAGGCATCCTACCACCTGTGCCACCTTAGTTCCTGGTTTTTTGGTGTGTGTCATCTTGGATCTCCCTTCTGTCACTCTCCTGTTACAACATCATCTTGCTGCATAGCTCACAGGGCCTGATGGTGCACCCGTGCACGGGGCTTGGCAGCTCACCCGCTCGTGGGGCCAGGTGACGCACCTGCACATGGGGCCTGGCGGCTGACCCGTTAGCAGGGCCTGGATGAGCACCCACGAGTGGGGCCTGGCAGCGCACCTACGCACGGGGCCTGGTGGCTCACCCGCTCGCAGGGCCTGGCAGTGCACCCATGCATGGGGCCTCATAGCGCACCCACGGATGGGGCCTGATGGCTCACCTGTGCACGGGGCCTGGTGGTGCACCCACGCACAGGGCCCAGTGGCCCACGCGCCCTCTATAGCCTTCTTTTTTTATTTTTACCGGGAGGTCCCAGAGACCAAACCCAGGTCCCTCCATATGGTAGACGGACGCCCAACCACCCGAGCCACATCTGTCCCCCTGCTATGTCTCTTAAGGTTGACCAAAGATACTCAAAGTTACAGTCTTTTCCCATACAGGATGGTCATATAATAAATCAGGCTTAGTTTATCACCAGCATTCTAAAAACCAGACATAGGGAGAAAAACTAGGTCTAGGGCCACATGCATGATTTTTAATACAGCAAATGTTAAGCCTACCCTGATTATCACAAAATCAGGTCAGCAAGAATATTGACACTTTTAGCCCTTTTTAAAAATTAGGTTGTCTTTTTGTTGTTGAGTTGTAACAGTTCTTTATACATTCTGGATATTAAACACTTATCACATATATGGTTAGCAATTATTTTCTCCCATTCTGTAGATTGTCATTCCACTTTCTTGACAGTGTCCCTTGATGTACGAAAGTTTTGTTTTTAACGTTTTATTTTGATGAAGTACGTTTTATGGATTTTTTTCTTTTGTTCCCCATGCTTTTGGTGTCATATCTGAGAAATCGTTACCAAATACAAGGTTAGGGAGGTATCCCTCTATGTTTTCTCCTAGAAGTTTTATAGTATTAGCTCTTATGCTTATATCCCTGATCCATTTGGAATTAATTTTGTTTGTGGTGTAAGATAGGGGTCCAACTTCATTCTATTTCAAGTGGATATCTTGCTATCCCACCATTTGTTGAAGAGAATGTTTATTTCCCTAATTAATGGACTTGAAACCCTTGTCAAAAATCAGTTGGCCATGGATGTATGCTTTATTTCTGAACTCCCAATTCCATTCTATTGGTGTATACATCTATCTTTACACCAATACCACAGTGTTCTGAATACTGTGGCTTTGCAGTAAGTTTTGAAATTGGGAAGAGTAGCCTCCAACTTTGCTCTTCCTTTGCAATATTGATTTGGCTATTCGGGAACCCCACAATTTCATATGAATTTGAGGACAGGCTTTTCCATTTCTGCAAAAAAAGGCTGCTGGGATTTTGATATGCATTATGTTCAGTCTGTACATAGCTCTGGGTAGCATTAACACCCTAATCAATAAAGATGATTTTACTTCTTCCTTTCCAATTTGGGTGGCTTTTATTTCTATTTCTTGCCTAATAGCTCTGGCTAGAACTTCTAGAGATGAAAGCAGGCATCCTTTCCTTGTGCCTTACAGGGGAAAGCGATCAGCCTTTACTGCCGAATGTTAGCTGTGGGTTTTTCATATATGCCCTTTATCATGTTAAGGAAGTTACCCTCTATTCCTATATTTCTGTGTGTTTTTATCATGAAAGAGTGGTGGATTTTGTCAAATGTGTTTCCTGCATCAATTGAGATGACAGACTGATTTTTTCCCCTTCATTTTGTTAATGTGGTATATTATATTAATTGATTTTCTGATGTAGAACACTCTTTGTTTTCCTGGGATAAGATGATTATAGCATATGATTCTTTTAATGTGCTGTTGGATTCAATTTCTTAGTAATTTGCTAAGGATTTTTGCATCTATATTCACAAGGGGTATTCATCTATAGTTTTCTTTCTTTGTGATATCTTTATCTGGCTTAGAGTACTGTTGGCTTCATAAAATGAGTTAAGAAGAGTTCCCTCCTATTCAATTTTTTTGAAAAGTTTGAAAATGATTGGTATTAATTCTTCTTTGAATGTTTAATAGAATTCAGCAGTGAAGCTATCTGGTCCTGGACTTTTCCTTGTTTGAAGGCTTTTGATTAGGACTCAATCTCTTTAGTTGTTATGGGTCTATTGATATTTTCTATTTTTAGTTGAGTCAGTTCAGGTAAATTATATGTTTCTAGTAATTTGTCCTGATATTGTAGATACCTAATTTGTTAGCATATAATTGTTCACAGTATTCTCTAATAATCCTTTTAATTTCTGCAAGATGATTGGCAATAACCCTGCTTTCATTTTGGAGTTTGGTTACTTGTGCCAGATCTCTTTTTTTCTGTCAGTTTAGCTACATGTTTGTCAATTTTATTGATCTTTTTGAAAAAGCGACTTTTGGTTTAATGGATTCTTTCAGTTTTTCTATTCTCTAGTTCATTTATCTCCACTCTAATCTTTATTACTTTTTCCTTCTACTTGCTTTAGGTTTAGCTTGCTTTTCATCTCAAGATGTTTCCTGATTTCCCTTGTGATTGATTCTTTGACCCACTGATTACTTAGAAATATCTTGAGATGAATGAAAATGAGAACACAACATATCCAAACTTATGGGATGCAGTGGAGGCAGTGCTCAGAGGGAATTTATGGCAATGAATGTCTACATTAAAAGAAAAGAAAGATCTTAAATCAATAACCTAACTTCACATCTGGAGGAACTAGAAAAAGAAAAGCAAGCAAGCAGAGGTGTAACCATTGGGGAATTTGATGTAATTATGAATTCCAAAAATGTAATTGGATCATGCTTATAAACTGATCTGTAAATCTGGGCATGATTAAGTTATGGTTAGGGCATTGACTGGGCCACGTCAGTAGGGCGTTGAGCCCCACCCCTTGGTGGGTGGGGAATCGAATATGAAAGGAAAGGCAAAGAACAGAGTTGAAGCAGTCTTTTGAGAAGCAGTTTTGATGTTGGAAAGAAGGCCCCAGGAGAAGAGAAGCAAGCCATTCGCCTGATCGTCTACAGCTGACCTTGTGGAGGAAACAGGAGCTAAGCCCGGAGAGAAACGCAGCCCCGGGAAGAGAGGAACCCCAGAAGCCTGAACCCTGGCAAACTCCGGCAGCTGTCTTGCTCCAACATGTGGCAATGGACTGTGGTGAGAGAAGAAACTTAATGCTTTCTGGCCTGGTATCTGTGGACTTCTACCCCAAATAAATACCCTTTATAAAGACCAACTCATTTTTGGTATTTCACATTAGCACCCCTTTGGCTGACTAATACAAGAGGGGTCGATGTACAAAGACACTCAATATTTTCATTTAAATGCACCAGTAATCAGACTCGAGGGACTGACTGCCAAAAAGGCACCATGGACTGATTCAACTTCAGGAAGCCTTAATGGAAGACAAATATGGACTGGCACCGTGGGCTTATTGGGCCTCAGCTCCAAGTTCGAATATGCGTGGGTTGCCCAACAGCTGCAATGGATGAATGGTGTAGTGATTTGAAAGGGTATACACGCTAGAAAGGCAAGTTCTTAATTTTAATCCATTCCTGTGGGTATGGACTCATTGGGAGTAGGACCTTGTGATGAGGTTACTTCCGTTATGGTGTGACCTCATTTAAAATAGGTCTTAATCCTCTTACTGGAGTCCTTTATAAACAGAATGAATACAGTGGGAGGGACAGAAAGCCACGGAAGCAAGAAGCTGAAAGCAAAGAAATGTGGAAGAGAAGGGAGAGACCAGCAGATGCCACCACGTGCCTTGCCATGTGGCAGAGGAGACAAAGATAGTGAAAAAGCATTGCCTTGATGATGCCTTGATTTGGACCTTTTTCTCTGCCTCAAAAGTGTAAGTTATAAATTCCCATTGTTAAGCCAACCCATTTCACAGTATCTGCTTTCAGCAGCCTAGGAAACTAATGCAAAGGGGTTGTCAGTGACTGGGAGCAGAGCGCACCCTGGCCACAGAGCCCCAGGCATGAGTCTCACAAACTCACACGGATCCAAGCAGGCGGGAGACGCCCAGACTGGTAAATTTACCCCATCACTCTACCATTTTTAGGGGTTTTGTTTTTTTTGTTTGGTTTGGTTCTTACCAATTCAAAGTTCATTGAGGTGTTTGTTGTCTAGTCTCAATCATCTCGAAAGAATTGATTTTGCCTTTTTATTTTGTGCTTCTTAAGGGGGAGCATTTATCAGGACATATCCTACAGACCTTGATGACGTCACCCCTACCTATGCTCTTATTTAAATATATGATAGACATTTAAATCGATTCCTGTTTTTTACACTTAAAAAAAATTTCAGGTCATAAAGCATTCAAATAAAAAAAGGTGAATATTGGAAATTATCAGACTACTTTCCAAAGAGGTGGCAACTTTTTATACTCCCAATAAGAGAGTATAAGACTTCTGGTTCCTCCAGATCTTAGTATTGTCAGGATTCTTAATTTTTACTAATCTGATGGGTTTGAAAGGTATCTGATTGTTTTAATTTGCATTTTCTTAATTACTAATAAAGCTGATCCTTAGTTTATCGACCAGTCAAATGGTCTCTTCTGTCAATAGGCAGTTTGTGCTGTCTGCTCATGTTTCTTTATTTTAAAAAATTACAAAATAAATCATACATATAAAAGGCATATAAATATATTTTTTATATATTATATGGAAAGAATAATAAAAATATTTGACGTCACTTGTGTTTGATAGTAAGTTCCTAAATATGCATAGAGCTGTTTCTAAGTTCCCTATTTGACTAACCTTGTGCCAACACTAAACAATCTTAATAATTATGGAGTATTAAGTCTTGATACCTGGTCCCATTACACTATACATGATACTTGATACACGTCCTGTTACATTGTTGCTCTTAAAAATTATTCTGGCTAGTCTTAAACTTGTTCTTCCTGTGAATTTTGAGATTACTCTTTGAACTCCCCAAAAGTGTGCAGTGGACAATTTGATTAAATTTGCACTTAATTTATAATTTTGGGAGAATTACCATCCTCATGATACTGTTTTCCTATCTAGGAATCTATGAACATGGTGTATACCTCCTTTTTCTTTTTTTCTTATGTCTTTTATAATATTTGATAATTTTATCCATAAATATCTCGAGCATCTTCTGCAAGACACATCTAAGCACCTCAAAGCTAAGTTGATATTATGAATTAAAACGTATCTTATCTTTATTATTTCACTTTCCTATTAATTGTATTTGGCTATTATATGGGCTTCATCTTCAAGGAAGGTTTGGATCACAGAAGGGTTACAGAGGGGACAGGAGAGGATCATTGGTGGGAGGTGTCTGGGATGGGGGTTTCATGGTTGGAAGTTCACCTGAACATACATGAAAGATATATAAAATTGTTCAAATGATCAAGGGGTGGGGCATGGTCACAGTGGGTAGACAATCACTCAATAAATGAGGGAATACTGAATTCCCAGCCTAGAGAGCTCTGCCACATTCTCCAAGGGAGCAGCAACAGTCCCCCCAGTGCAGGGGCAGTGTCTGGCAAAGGAGGAGGGTCCACTGATGGGTTCTTGTTATTGATGACTAGCCTTACGAGTCTTTGCTCTTGTAATTGAAACTTAGCCTACTGTTATGGGGTACCTAAGTGTTGCCATCTGAGAGCCTCCTTGTTGCTCAAATGTGGCCTCTCTCTAAGCCAAACTCAGCATATGAATGCATTACCTTCCCCCCAGCCTGGGACATGACTCCCGGGGATGAATCTCCCTGGCAACAAGGGATTAATACCAAGTGCCAACTGGCAGTACGACTGGAAAAAGACCTTAAATAAAAGGGAGAAAAGGTAAAGACAAATGAGTTCATGTGGCAAAGAGAGTTGGGAGGTCACCCCAGAGGTAACGCTTACGCACACCTCAGTAGGATCTCATGGAACACCAAAGTAGATGTCATCGCACACAGAGGGGTTCCTGAGGCCTCTGGAGACACCCAGGTCCTATATAAGGGGGGATAGCTCCAGAGATTGATGCCTTTTCAGTGGGCTCTACTTTGGAATCTGTGCTCCTGAGAGTGACAGAGTTGGAGTCAAATAAGTCCTCCCTGCACATGGTCCCTCAGTCCCTTCTATTCAAACCTATATGTGAGGCTGGAGTTTGTAGGTGTACTTCCAGAGACTGGAGCCTTGGGCCTGCCCATGTGCCAGCTGTGCCTGGAATCTCGGTGGAACTGCAACTCCTACTCTACAGCTCAATGGACTCACCCAAGTCACCTGGTGAGGAGACGATGATGGACAATGGCCACTCCAGGGAATGGAGAGAGCCTGCAGCTGCAGGCAGGATAATCCCATCCATCGTACCCATGGGATATAAGCCCCCTCTCACTTGGAGGTGGAGTGGACATCACCACCCCAAACTCCTCAGGATTGGGGGAAGAGCTATAGACTACAGTAGACTTAATGGTATTCTGTTGTAGACATAATGTGATTCAAGCAATGGAAGAAATTACAACAGTGAGGTGGAGCCAGTGGCCACCGGACACTTTTGGGGCAGGGAAGGGAAAAGCAGTTGTAATACAGGTGCTTTTTCAGGACTTGGGAATTATCCTGAGTAACATTACAATGACAGATATAGGGCATTTTACATCAGCATATAACATGCAGAACTGTGTGGGAGAGAGTGGGGTCTACAATGTGAACTATGGTCCATGCTTAGTGGCAAAGCCCCAGGATGTGTATATCCATTGCAGGTGATATGCCACACTAATGAAAGATGTTTATGTGGGATGTTATGGGAGGTGTGGGAGGTGGGGAACATGGAAATCCCTGTAATTTTTGTGTAACATTTATGTAATCTAAGCATCTTTTAAAATAAAAATAAAAATAAAAAAACGTTATTCTATTACATTTTCTAATTGGTTATTATTTGTGGATAAGAAAGATATTAATTTTTCTGTATTGCCCTTGTACCCAGCAACTTTGCTGAACTGTCCTTTTAGTTCTAATAATTGATCTGTATATTCCATTCAATTTTCTAGGTAGACAATTATATTATCTGCAAATAAAGTAGGTTCATCTCATCTTTTCCAAAGCTTATATCTTTTACTACTTTTACTGGTTCACTGCATAAGCTGGAATTTCCTACACAATGAGGAAGAGAAGAGTGATGGCAGATAATCCTGAACTGCTGCCAATCATATTTAAAAAGTTTATAGTGATTCACAATTAATTGTGATATTTGCCTTGAGGGCTTGATAGATATCATTTATGAAATTAAGGAAGTTCCTCTCCATTCCTAGTTTGCTAAGCATATTTACCATGGGTTATTCAATGTCATCAAATATTTTCTTGATGTCTTGAGAAACTCAATGTCATCAAATGCTTTTCCCACATCTATTGAGATGGTCACACGTTTTTCCTCCTTGTATCTTATTAATATAGTGTAATGTAATATATAATAATGTGATGCGACACAATACCCCCAATGGATTATATTTATAAATATTTCATTTAATAATCCTGCATCTATTCATTAAAAAACAAGAGTGATCATGTTGAAAAGGATGAATTTTCTAAAATGTTCTTTTTTACTTAGTTTGGAGACTAACATGTCTAATCTCATAAAATGAGCTTGATCAGACTTTCTTTTTCTATTCTCTGAAAGAGACTGCACAAGATTAACAGTTCTATCAAAATTTAGTAAAAATTGCCACGTGAAATCATATGGGATTGATGTCCTTGATGAGAGAGAGACTATTGCATTAGTCAGCTGAAGGGGTGCTGATGCAAAGTACCAGAAATCTGTTGGCTTTTTTAAAGGGCATTTATTTGGGATAAAAGCTGACAGTTACAAGGCCCTAAAGAGTCCAACTCAAGGTATCATAAGAGTTACTTTCTCACCCATGTCAGTTGCCACGTGTTGAAGCAAGATGGTGGACGAGGGTTCAGCCTTCCTTTCTCTCAGCTATAGGCTGGCATAGGGATTGTTTCTTTCTGGGCTCAGCTGCAAACTATCAGGTGAATGGTTCATCTCTCTTCCCAGGGCCGCAGGATCAAAGTTCTCTACTCTGCCATGTCCATGGAGCTCTCTCTCTCTTCCTGTGTATCTTCTTCTATAAGTGTCCATTTATATAGCCCACCACAGGGACAGGGACTCAACCCTGAATTAGACACTACTGATGTGGTCGAATCAAAGCCCTAATCATAACATAATTTAATCAAAGACATCTCAGTTGAATCTAATACAATCAAAGGGGATCATACCCAGAGGAACAAACCAGTTTATAATCGTAATCCTTCATTTTGGAATTCATAAATAATATCAAACTGTTATAGCTATTAATTATAGATTTAATTATTTTCAGTTTTCTATTGCATGCAGGGTATGCTCTTATCTTTAATATTCCCTGCCTTCATTTAAAATAAAATCTTAATGCTCAAAGTTCTTCCCTATGAGAGCAGAAAATGATCTCATGACTCTGATTCCTTCTTACAGTTCAGGATCAGAGTATATGCTCAGGAAATGTTTTTCTGTTTGACTGGTCCCAGTGTTGTCCTCCTTGTTTTTTGTTGTTTTTGTTGATGTTGTTGGTGTTGCTGTTAACATTTCATTTAACATCGTTGTCAAATGAAAATTGAAAACATTAGAAAAATAGAAAGGATAATGATCTTCATTTATCCAACACACAGCTTCAATCATTCACAATTAATGACCAATCCTCTCTCATCCCTCCCCTACCACCTAGCTCTCTTCTCATGTTATTTTGAAGAAAATCTCAGACATTATATCATTTCACCCACAAGTATTACAGTATGTATTGCTAAAAGAAAAGGACTTTTTAAAAATATAACATAAGTATCATACCTAAAAAGAGAGAGAGAGAGAGAGAGAGAGAATTCCTTAATTTCAAATATCCAACGGTGCCAAATATTATAAGTTTTGGTTTGTTTTAAGTATGGTTTCTCTGGATCAGGATCTACACATTATAATCAGTTGGTCTCTTAATCTCTTGGTTCTGTCTCTATCTCTTTTGTTTTCCTTGAAATTTATTTGAAGAAATTGGATCATTTATCCTGGAGCATAGTGCTGCTCAAACCGTCTGTGTGTGGTAAAGGGACAAATTTTAAATTTCCAGTCAGTTGTGAGCTGATGCGCGGTCCTAATACAAATAACTAGTACACAGATTGGACCACATGAAACTAGCCACGAGCGTTTAAGAATACCTGAACCGGTTTAGACACTGTTCAACAAAATAAGTCCACTGACAAATGTGCTTAAACATTTCTAAACACTTAAACGTTACTTAAACATTTCTCCGGGCTTCTCTATTTCATTACGCAGATCTTGAGTAGCACTGCTGTAGTTTCCCAGAGTCTGGATTTTGTGTGTTACATCTCCATGGTGTAGCTTAACATGTTCCTCTGTTCTCTGTACTTCCTATAAATTTGGCAGTTGGATCTAAATATTTAACCAGATTCAACTTCAAATGTTTTAGCAAGACTTTCTAGGTGCTATAGCATTCTTCCATCAGTAGACACATCATGTCCGGCTGCCCCCCTTTTTGTGACGTTAGCAGCCGTTGCCGAACAATGTTACTAATTTAACCTCCAAGCTTGCTCTCTGGGAGACTCCTAGGAAAGCTCTCCTTATCTCAGGCCCCACTGCTTCCCTCCATGTCCTCGGTTTCTGACACAATGCAGCTCTTTTAACTGTCTGCTGTTAGCTCCTGCCCACGTGGAAGGACCTTAGGGAGACTTTGTCACCTAGTTGTATTGTAGATATGTTGTCTGTGTTTTCAGTTGCTCTCTTTGGAGGGATTTAGGGAGATTTAAAAACTAAACACCCTTTTTAGAACAATGGTATTTAAAATGAACACTTAACGCATTGATTTTTCAGGGTTTTCTCTT
This sequence comes from Cabassous unicinctus, assembly GCA_029593785.1. NCBI lineage: Eukaryota > Metazoa > Chordata > Mammalia > Cingulata > Chlamyphoridae > Cabassous > Cabassous unicinctus. The sequence continues at coordinate 506 of JAQZBX010029350.1, read as the reverse complement.
TTTACAATAAATGCATTTAAAGCTAAATGTACCACAAGTTACTTTTTAGCTATATCCCATCAACTTTTTGTTGCTGTTGTTAACTTTGATCATATGCTTTGAGTGGGGTCTACTTGTTTGATTAATTAAGCTACTACATAATAAAGTGACTATTTTTCCCTACATCTCAGCTGTTTTGAATATTTTCATTGTTGCTTAGTTATAAGTAATTTTCAATTTATGGTCCTTTTTCTCTTTAACCCATGAATGCATAGGTATGCATTTTAAAATTTCTAAACAGGGAAGCGGGTGTGGCTCAGTGGATGGGGCTCCCGTTTGCTATATGGGAGGCCTGGGTTCGCTTCCCGAGGCCTCCTTGTGAGGGCACGCCGGCCTGGGCGGTGCGGTGGGCTGATGCAGCAACCTCACGGCGGGAAGCGGGTGTGGCGCAATGGATAGAGCACCCGTTTACCATGTGAGAGGCCCCGGGTTCGCTTCCTGGCGCCTCCTTGTGAGGGCAGGCCGGC